>BLKR01004615.1:0-103051 GCA_011170035.1 Teleogryllus occipitalis | reverse complement strand
GAATTAAAATAGAAGAACCACCCACTCATGAACTGAATAACCATGATGAAGATATTTTGTCCGTAATTGCAGAACCAGGGAACCCTTATGAATCCCAAATAATTTCAGATGACATTGATGACTTTTTGATATCACTATTGCAACCCCCGGAAAACGAGAACGAACAAATGGACATCGACGAAACAGTTCAAACAACACATACTTCCGACGAAGACCCAATTTGCGGACTGACTTATTCAGATCGTAACTTTCATTCCTACCAGAATAAATTTACTTTTAAAATCGGAGAAAGACAAGTAACCAAAAGAAACAACAACTCTAATTGCATTGACGTAACACTAAATAGAAACAAGTTAGAAAATGAACTGAAATAATTCCTTTTGCAACATACCAGACCCAACATTACTTATGTCATTTACTTTTGACCCAGAAATTGAAAGATTATTCATAAACATAATTCAGGAATTGTTTAATAATGAAATGAAATTCACTAAATGCAATCGGATAACTAACTTTTTAAATAAAGAAGATTTCTTAGAAAAACTAATAACCTACCATAACTATAACCACAATGGAATAACAGAAACAATCGCACATTTTAACAAGAATATGTATACTCCCAAAATGAACAAATTAACTAAGGAGTATATAAAGAAGTGCGAAATCTGTAAAAAGGCTAAATACGACAGACACCCATACACCCCAAAATTCCAGGGACCCTTATTAGCAACTAGGCCCATGGAACACGTATTTATTGATACGCTTACCTTAGAAGGCAGAAAATTCCTAACATTAATTGATCTTTTCTCAAAGTACGCTCAAGCTTACTATAATACAGATACCAATTCAACAACATTAGTTAAGAAATTAAAGCACTACTTTTCGCATCATAATATCCCTCAGAAAATCACGGCAGACAACGAATTTAACAGAGAATTCATCAAAGAATTTTTTCAAACTCCATAAATTAACATTTCATTTTACCACTCCCAAAAACCCTTCATCTAATTCACCTATAGAAATGTTTCACAGTACAATTATTGAAAAATTAAGAACATTAAGAATACAGGACACAACTACTTCCATTGAGGAATTAGTAATAACCGCCACCTTGATCTACAACCAATCGGTACACTCATTAACAAATTACACGCCATTCACCCTCCTATACGGACCTCGAGATGACAATGACAGCCTAATTCCAGATTTAGAACAACACTACAGAAATGAGTTCATAAATCTCTATAAAAGCCATTTACTTCCATTCTACCAAGAAGTTAGTCAAAAACAAAAAGAGAAAGAAACAGACAATTTAGACCGTAGAAATAGAGATAGACAAAATTATGCATTTCAAAAGGATCAGGAAATCTTCATAAAAGAATACAAAAATGAAAGGAACAAAACTCATCCAAGATTCGAAAAAGCCACCGTTGTAGATCAATTAAATGACAAAATACTTAAAGTTCGCGTGGAAAAAACCAAGCAAATTAAGAATATAGCAATAGTTCGTATTAAGAGAATCAATATTTTCCAGGAACATGATCCGGACACTAGCAATACTCCTGACATACCTACTAACCAAGGAAGTCCACAGCCTGGATGTTCAAGAAATTCCACCGGAAACTCCTTATCTTGAATTAGAACTAACACCAGTCAAATTACTCTCACATTATCATAAGGTATACTATATTTATAACACGACACTCTTAAAACAAGCTTACTACAGCCTTTTATCAAACTACATGGTCATTAACAATGAATTAGGAAATACAACCCTTAGCGTTCAATTAAACAGAGAGATGTACTCTTTACAAAATCAGATCTTCAAAATTACCCAAACTCGTCAGAAACGAGGTTTAATAAATGGACTCGGAACTATCATTAAATGGGTCACAGGAAATCCCGACAATAACGATCTTGAAATGCTTCAAGAAGAACTTCAAAATTTTAAAGAAAATAAAAATACAATTAAGAAAGAAATTAACTCTATTGCCACCATTGCAAGTCAAACTATTGACAGATATGAAAAAGAACTCAAAGTAATATTAACCAGCCAAAACGAAACCAATAAATATTTAGAACGACTACAATCAGAAGTCGATCGAATATACCTTGAATTCCAATTCCAAAGCCAAATAGCTTTATTAAAAGGGCATGTATTCATAATAGAAAGAACACTCAACGCTGTTCAAAATCAAAATATAAATCTTGAATTGTTCCAATACGACGAATTCATGACCTTGCTAAATCAATTACAAAATATATATTCACATCAGTTACTGTTCAGTAAATATAATCATATCTATGAATTTTTACAAAGATGCAAAATGAATGGAGTAGGGACATCAGATACTATAACTTTTATTTTAGAAATTCCAATTCTGAGACCCACAGAATACAAACACAGACGTATTATACCAATTCCGAATGTTCATAATATAACTTTAGACTTACCAGCAAACTACTTATTAGAAAACGAATATGGAGATCAAGTTTGGACAAATGAAAATTGTAATGATATATGTTATAAAGTATTACCTTCTCAATCTTTTCAATGTAACCTCAAAAATCTAATAACTTGTCAAACTATAAAGGTAAAACTAATCAAAACTAATATTCTACAACTGTATGATGAAATAATTGTTATTGCACCTAATATTTTTTATGGTAAAAACCAATGTAATTCAAAAGTGGAAGAATTTACAATCAAGAAAAGCAGTGTACTTAGAAATTTCTGTAACTTATATATTAACATTGAAGTATATATAAATAAGAACAACTCATTCAAAATTAATGTTCCAACAAATGTCAAACTTAATATTAGACAAAAACTAAAATTATATGTTCTAGAGTTCAATCAAACAAACCTACAGAGTGTAAAACAAAAACTGTATGAAATTCAAGAAGAAACGTTGTCTACTCACGAAGCAGCCCATATTTCTGTAACTATAATATTAAGCATTATTATATTTTGTACGATTATATGTATCTCATTATACTTTCTGTATCTAAAATGTAAAAAGCAAAATACAGAACCTAATGGATCTCAGGAGAGCTCCAACTTAAGGGAGAAGGAGTTACATCCCCTTGCTTAATGGTATCCAAATGAGTACCAGGATGTTTACCAGAAACGATATGTAGAGAAATCTTGTTTGTAAACTTATAGTGAATAACAACTAAAATTGTATTTAAGCGAGAGCCCAGTAGCTCTCACTAGCATTGTTCCTTCAGACGCTGCTCACGCTCAACGATGCCAGAATCATGTTAGTTCATATTGCAACGAGTATACAACTGCTGTACGACGATTTGTAATAAAACACTTTTTAAAAACTTGATTTCTGACTCTGGAAACTTAATTCGCGCGGGCCGGGGTCGCAAATTCCCTTGGGTGCCGTGCCGGCGGCGGTGACGGAGTCGGCGGGAAACACATCACCCCCACTTCCCTATAACTACGTATAATTAAGCTTAGATCATAAACGTGCCGCCACAATAAATATTGGCTATTTTTTTTAAATTCATTGATCGCGTTCACTACACTTAACTGCACTGCACTGCACTGCACTGCACTGCACTGTTTTTGCTTTGAATTACACTGACCAGCACTTCACAGCACTTACTCATTTAATGTCTATTACTCTCATATTGTTCTAACTTATTTCTAAAACTTCGGACACTTAGAGGAGAAGCTTTGAAAATTGCTGCAGGTAAACTGTTCCAATCTTTAATTGTTCTGTTACAAAAGGAAAATTTCTCAAGATCTGAATTTTGTTTCCTTGTTCGAATTTTTGTGAGTGTGATCGCTTCGGACAAAATAATTTGCCTTTTCTAGTCTAACCTGAATTTCCTTCCAAACTGGTTGACCTACGTACGATTTATAAAGAGCGCAAAGCCTCGCCCTTGTTCTTCTCGTCTCTAGAGGTTCCCATGCCATTTTTTATTGCGTTCTATAGGTAAACTTTTTGATTTTTCGGTATATAACACAATCGTCTGCAAATGAACGCACCTTTGATTGTATTTGAACATGGAGATCATTTACGTACGCTAAGAAAAGTAATGGCCCTAAAACACCTCCCTGTGGAACCCCTGAAGTAACAATACCCGCAGTCGTAAACTGAGTGCCAATTCGAACTTTTTGTTTCCTGTCTCTAAGAAATTCGCTTACCCACTTCACAACTCTAGCATCAATCCCTGAAGTTAATAATTTCCTGATAAGTAGATTATGCGGTACTACGTGGAATGCTTTCGCAAAGTCGATTACGATTGCATCCACCCTCCCACCCGCGTCAACTTCGTCAGCTAGATCTTGAAAAAGAGAAACGATTTGGCTTTCGCACGAATATTTACTTCTAAACCCATGCTGTCCGTGAGAAATCCAGTTCGCGAGGGCGAACCAGCGAAAAATATGCTAATTCTTTTGCGTCTGCAGAACTTTTCTTTAGAATTCCCTTTAGATGTCCTGCGGGCATATTTGTAAAAGCCTGACCAATTATTTCTTCCTGTCTCAAAAATATTTCTTACAAATATTTCTTACATATTACTTACATTCATGCGCAATTTTCCTTTCTTATTCTAATTCCCTGTAGTATTTTTTAAAAGTTATGTCAGCAATGCTGAGATGTCTCCTATTAAATGCTAGTCTAACTTTTCTCTTTAAACGCCGTATCGCCCTTTTATAATATTCAGAATCAGGATTACTCTTCTGTATTTTGCAAGGAACGAACGTATCTAAAGCTGTTTCTACGATTGATTTAAAAGCCCCCCATTGTTCCTCCATACCCCCTTCTGTTCTTAGAAAATAGTCGTATTTTTCTCTTAAGAAACTACGTAAACCTACGAAGTTAGCTTTTCTATATTGCCTGACTATCGTGCCTTGCACCTTAGGTCGCGTAATTACATTTTTTTGTACTTCTACCATCATTGCTTTGTGGTCGCTAATCTCCTGAAGGACGTCGCAAGAAAGGAACATTTCTGCAGGGTAAACAAGGAAAATGTCCAAAATTGCGCTCTGCCGCGTGGGTTGGTCGACTACCTGCGTTAATCCCTGCTCCCATACCAGTCGATTGACGCGCTTTTGAATTTTCCTGTCGCATACCTCCGCTTTCCCGTTACCGTCGGGAAAGTTTAAGTCGCCAACGACAAGAATAGAACGACCGTTTCTGTTTTCCACTCTATCACGGATTTCATCTAAAATTTCGTAACCGTCGTTAGGTGGCCTGTAACAAGCATTAATTTCCACGGAATTATCTAGTACGTCAATTTCCATTCCTAACATTTCAAAGTTGTTACTAAACCAACATATTAACTATTAACGAGGTCTTGACGCAGAGAAAAACGCCACCGCTTCTTGTTTTTCTATCTCTTCGATATAATTTATAACCGTATTGTAAAAGAATTTACAACACAAAAAAAATCTTTACTTAATGATTTGCTCGTTTCATTGTAACTAATTACCTCCTATCACTCGTGCACGGATTTTTGCTAGATTATTAAATCAAGTGAAATTGAACTTTCCCACACTCCTGGGATTGATTACCATTACACGTTATCTGGGATCTTATCGCTATTTTACATTCACAATTTTCCTCATTAATAATTTTACACACAAAATGAGGAACGCTAATCAAATATTTACACAATTTCTAAATTGAATGCATTACCGTCGTACAAGGTTAATTTACTTCGCCGTGAATCAAATCTAAGGCGATCTTGCAAAGTTTAATGTTCTTATCTTTCTCTATCACTCCCGTCCAAATTCCGGTCTCCCCACTTTGGTTTTATTCAAATGCGGGTTACCTTTGCAGCTGCCCAAGCCCCCGGGTTACGCACCGCCGTCGCGTCGTCGAGGTCGCTGCTCAACTCCAGCCGCGCCGCCGTTCGCGTTTCCCAAATGTCCTAGGAAGCCGTCTCCGTAGCCCGCTACCAAATTGCCGAACATCGCTCTCGCCACCAGTTCCCGACCAATCTTCCTTAGCTCTCGCCGCCAGATCCAGACACGCGCACGCGTATTTCTCAGTCTCTCGCGTGTGTTAATCAACATGTCGCTCCACCAGCGCGTTAATTATCTAATACGGTTCACAGTCACGTTTACTACTCCACTCAATTCTCACTTATTTCATCTCACGTTCTCACAGTCAACGTTCTCTTTAATATATGCAGCCTCGTTACAATTTCACTTTGCTGCTTTCGCCGCCTCAATACTATAACGGTCTCCTCCACTGCTGCTCGTGGTATTATTGACGACCCTGCGTCTTGACTACGGAAGCTACCTCTCACGTCGCCGTCTGATTCAAGAAGACCCAACTCTTCGCCGCTCCGCTGTATAAATGCGGCCCTGACGTCATAGTACACCCCAGGCGTGCCGCCCCTACGTCGAGAGTACCCCGCCGCCGCTTCTGGCCGCAACTGACAGGTAGCGCATTTTTCGATCTCTGGCTGCTTTTCCGGTGTTCTCACATACTTTCCGTCACCGCCGATGTTGCGTGGGTGCTGTGGGGTTTGTGGCCAGGCCACGAACGTCACTATATATATATGTATATGTATATATATGTATATATATATATATATATATATATATATATATATATTATGTATTAATATGATATATTGCGACCCACCCCTCTGCCGGCTAGCTCAGAATGGGTTTTCAAGGTGGGCGCAAAATAAAAAAATACAATTAGAATAGCGGGGATCAGGGTCATGTGGGCCGTTGTGGATTGAATGCACTTACACAGAAACTCAAGTCGAATCACTTTCCACTTACTTAAGTATATTCTAATTAAATTGCTGTTACAGTAAATGAACATAAAACACTTTACATATACAAGAATTTTGTCTTGCTGAAAAAAAAAAACAACTTACACTCTTAATAATTAACTACACTGTTTCCTTTCTCTCATTTAAATCAATTTCAAAGAATACTTAAAACTTTGCCTAATCATTCCAGTCGTAAATTTCCTAGTTGCAACTTTACAATTAGCTAAGTTTTTCTTGAAAGAAAAGATTGATTCTATTTTTCACAGAATATCGGTATAAAGAACCTGTACTAATACTTTCTTTCCGAAACAAATTATTCCTTCTAATATCTACAAATTGTTCAAGTTGGCACGACCTTACTGTGTCTTCTCACGGCGTAGAGAAATCTGCGGCGTCGACTCTTCCAATCGCTCGATGTCCTTGTCCTTGCAGCTCGGTCGGGAGCAAAGCCGCCCCTCTGCAGAACCGCACGGTCGCCCCTTTCCAGTACCGTTGTTCAACTCACGATGTGGCCTCCGTCTCGTTTTCCGTTGATACTCTTTTCGTATTCTTTTATAGAATGTAACTAGCTTTTAATTCCATATTTAAAAGAATCTACAATACGACAACTGAGTCTATTGTATAAGAAGAATAAATATAAAAATAAAAAACTCCTCGAATGTCTTGAAGAGTTTTTATCGTAGATGCAGTCCTGAAGTCCGTAGCAGTACGAGGTGCCGCCTTCTCGTGATCGGTAGGTCCTCACTCTCCAGCTCTTACTTCATAAAAAAAACTCTTTCTCCCGACTACCGGTGTCGCATACTCTACCGAGACGCTCTCTTACGGATATAGTTCGTAGTTTCCATTTTCGGATTGTATTCATGCGCGTTGGCGCGCGTTCAAACAGCTTATCTTATTCTTGAATATTGATGTGCTCCGTTTTCCGAGACCTCGGCAAAACGGATGGTCACATAACCCCTTCTTTCGGAAAAAAAAGATTTTGTGGGATTTGATTTCATATGCCGAAAAAATCTTTTAACCAAACTTGATGCTCTTCCTTTCTTCTGTCTTGATTCTGGAATGTCGAGCTATCTTGTTTCTTCTTCTTCTTCTTCTTCTTTCTTCTTCTCCTTCTTCTTTCGTCTTTCTTCTTTTATTCTTTCTCTTGACATTTATTCTATTCTTTAAAAGGTCGTAAACTATGGAAATTATACTTTCCAATTGTATTCCCGCTTTCATCTATTAACACTGCTACATTGGGATTTTGTTTGTGAGCAATTGAGTACGGTCCCTCAAACAATCTAAAAAATTTATGATACTGCTTATGTATCAAATCAGAACTTTTCGGAACCCTTAATAATACCTTCTGCCCTTCTTGGAATTCGTAAGTTTTTCCGGTAGCTTGTGATTTTCTTTTATCTGCCGCTTTTCTTAGCTTTCTAAGTATTTCTTCATTGGCTAGATTTTGGTGCTCTATTTCTGGTTTCATAAGGGTTTGTAATGGATGCTCTGGTTTTCGTTTGAAATGGGCCTCATATGGGGTCATTCCAATTGACTCATGGTGGATTTGGTTTAACCATTTATTTATATGTGGAATTAGTAGCGACCACTCGCTATGTTGCCTCGACACGTAGACTCGAAATAGCCTCGACAGTTCCTTCATTACTCTTTCTGAAGGGTTTGACTGTGGGTGTCTAATGCTGGAACATATATGTTTGACATTCACATGTTGCATGGCCTGTAACCAGGATTCACTAGTGAATTGGGCACCATGATCTGTCAGCACCTTGGCACATGGACCAGCAAATTGAAAAAACTTATTAAGTTGGTGCAGGCAATTTTTAGTGTTCGCTCTATTCACAGGGTATACTTGGGTCAACTTAGAAAACACATCGATGCATACAAAAATATGTTTATATCCATATTTGGCCTTCGGTAAAGGACCATATAAGTCTATGGCAACTAGCTCATTTTCTTTTGAAGGTATTATAGCATGCATTGCGCCCGAATAATGTCGATTCGGGTACTTGGTTTTCTGACACAGTACACATTTGGCAACCTCGTTATCCACTTGTTTTTTTCTCCCTTTCCAATGACAAACTTCCTTAATTGCTTGGTCTACTTTTTCGGCCCCAAAATGTGCTAAAGAGGTATGCACGAACCAGATGATCCCGGTTGTTAAGACTTGCGGTATCCAGATTCGATAAAGCGATGGCTGTTGTTGCACCCTTATGAGCAAAACTTGATCTACCAATTTCCATTTCAATGGGTCAGCCGTCCACCGTCGTACATCTGGATCCGTAGGTTCGAGTTCTCCTCTGCAAAATCTTTTCATCTTTTCCATTATGGCATCGGCATCTTGAAATCTTGCGATGTTTTCCCAAGTTAAACCTGGCATGCTCATTATATTTAACTGAATTGGAGAAGCCGGGAACAAAGTGTTAGGCATTGAATTGTGTTCGGCATTGACATTCCTACTAAGCAAATCGGGCAACAAGTTACATCTGCCTGGGCAGTATTCTACCTTGACAGAAAATTGTTGTAACCATATTATCCACCTCAGTAGTCGATCGTTATTTGGATGACATCTTTTTAGAAAAACTAAGGCTTTATGATCCGTTCTAATAATGAATGATCTTCCTACAAGATACTCTCTCAATCGGTGTATTGACCATACAATAGCATTCGCTTCCTTCTCTGTGGCCGTGTAACGAGTCTCACATTCTTTCAAAACACGACTCACTATTGCTATTATCTTCTCTTGGTTATTAATTTCTTGGAATAGTATGGCACCCATTCCAAGATTGCTACTGTCGGTCTTCAATATGAATGGCTTAGTGAAATCGGGATATGCTATCATACATGATTCATGAAACATTGCTTTTAAATTGTTGAAAGCTCTTTCATGATGCTCAGTCCACTTCCATCTAGTGTGCTTTCGCAACAACTGAAGAAATATTGCAGTGTGCATGGCGAAATTCGGAATAAACCTTGAGTAATAGTTCACGCAACCTAATAAACTTTTGAGTTGTTTCGTGTTTTTAGGCGGTGCAATCTTATCTATTTCTTGCATTTTCTCCAAGTTCATCTTGACTCCGTTGACTGTCAAATCATACCCCAGGAATTTAACCTGTTTAGTGCAAAAATTACTTTTTTCCAAATTCAACTGTAAATTATTTTCAATGAGACGTTTCAGCAAAATATCTAGCTTGTTCATGTGTTCTTCAAATGTCTTCGAATACACGAGCACGTCATCAATATAGATAAAAGCATCGCTAGACATCTCTCTGTCAATGATATTGTCTAAACATTGCACAAGAGCAGATGCACTGTTCTTGAGTCCAAATGGCATTCTTTTGAAAACATACGAAATTCCCCGGTGAATAAATCCTGTATATTGTCTACATTCAGGTGCTATCGCTATTTGCCAGTAAGATGCAGTGAAGTCGGTTGAACTCAACCACTTGTTGCCGGATAATTGATTAGTTAAATCCTCTACACGCAACGGTCTGTCTCTGTACGGTAGGGTAACTTGATTCAATCGTCTTGCATCTAAACACAACCTTATCTTCCCATTACTCTTTTCTACGAGCACTATCGGACTTAGATAAGAGGTTTTGGACTTCATGATAATATCATCTTTAACCATTGTAGCAATGAGCTTATCCACCTCCTCCTTATGTTTTTCTGGAATGACATATTGGTAACCCGTGAATGGCGTTTTATCTGTTAGTTCTATTTCGAATTGAAAATCTTTTACTGGATTCTTGTTTTTGCAAAACACCTTCTGATTCCTAAGTAATACTTCAATTAATTGTTTCTTCTGATTTTCATTAAGATTAGAATTTCCTTGCACATGCGAACGAATTTTCAGCTTCACATCTTCTTCCTCCAAACAATTCGCCTCCCAATAATTCCATGTGAACGAATCAAATTCGAGATCCTGTTGATTATTCGGTTTTAACGTCATGGTATTTTTTCTAAGTTGATAACAACCCCGTATTGTTTCATGAAATCGATTCCCAGTATGAGCGGATATAAAAGTTCCGGCGCTACTAGGCACACAACTTGATACTTATTCTTGCCTATCTCTATATCCAAATAAACTTGTCTTGTTATTGGCTTTGATTTTTTCCGATTCGCACCTATCAGAAAAGACTTTACGAGCGGCAATGTAGGTACCTCCACTCCCTGGTTTTTCAATTCATTCAACAAACTTTCCGCTATGACGGAGGTCGCACAACCTGTATCCACTAGTACTGACGTATCAACACCCTCACATTTAACCTTAAGCTTCGGACACTGTCGCCTGGATCCGATCTGCTTTTGTTCTTCTTCGTTCCACGGTTCGTCATCAAATGAGATTAATTCGATCGATAATATCGCCACCTCTTCTTCCCTAGATTCTTCTATTAGGTTTGCGGCGGGATGGCGTGTCGAAACAAACCTTTCTAATTTTCCGACTCATGTCCGCGAGATGTACTGGGTTCAGTATTTCTGTTTTGGAAAACTCCTCTATCAATAGAATTTTTTCTATTCCTATCTTTAGACGGCGTCCTATCTTGTCTAGCATAGGTCTGTTCTTCTACGTGCTGTTTCGATTTGTAAGTTCCTCTTTTCTCTGATTTGCTTACATAATGTTGCTGCTGCCTGCTGTCTTGGCTTTCTACCGGCCCACTAACATTTGCCCTTGCTCTCTGTAACCTCTCATTGTACACGAAAGTCGCATCATACAATCCCAGCTGCGTTATTAACTTTTCCGTGGACATTGGCAAGAGATTCTTAAGCAAATTTTGTGTAGCTGACGGAAAATGACGTGTTAACAAACAGACAATTTCGTCATCCGGGATCGTCGGAGTACATAATTTGAAACAAGCTAACTTCTCCTCTGCATATTCTTGCATGGACATCGTACCTTTCTTCCACGTACCATATATTACATTAACTTTGAAATTCATTTGAGTTTCATTGTTCCAGTATCTTGAGTAAAATTTTTCTTTAAATTCTGTCATAGTTTTTGGTAATTCTCCTAAACTATCTGCCCATATTCGTGCATTACCCTGCATCATCTGATAGACTATGTGAGTTTTCTTATTGTCCGGAACATAATTTAAAGAAAAGAAATTATCCACCTGCCTCATAAATACGCATGGATTTTCATCTCCCGCTGCACTAAATTTAGGAGTACACGGTAATGAAAAATACGTGTGCGGAACGCTTCCTCCACTCGATGGTAAATTTTCAATTTGATTTTTCAATTCTACAACGTCATTCGTACATGCTGTAATTTGGTGTTGTAGAACCACATCTTGTTCCGAAAGAGCTTTTATTCCACTATCTAATTTACTAGCTTGAACCTTAACTTGTTCAGTAACTAATTTTTGAAACTTCTCTACACCTTGTTCTATCTCAGTCTGCCTGTCGGACACGGTGGTTATAAGATCTGATTGCATTTCGATCCTATTTTCAAATCCTTTCGTAACTTGATCAATCTTCTCTTCTAATTCATGACCCAGTTCCGTGAATTTTTCTTCTAACTTCTCGTGTTCCTGCCCTAATTCTTGTTGAATCTCATTCTTAAATTCGACCTTCCACTGTTCTGCTAATTCAGTGAATTGTATCTTTAAATTCTCTTCTAACTTCCTATTATTTTCTTCTAATTTTGTTTCTAAGGCATTCTTGTTCTCCTCTAATTTAGTTTCTAAAGCATTTATTGCCGAGTTATTCTCCTCTAATTTAGTTTCTAATGAATTCTTGTTCTCCTCTAATTTAGTTTCTAATGCATTTATTGCCGAGTTATTTTCTTCTAATTTTGTTTCTAAGTTAGTCCCTAATTTCTTTATATTTTCCTCTGTCTTTTCATTCTGCATTCCTAACCTCGTATCTAATTGCTGCATGAATTGTCCTATTAATCGTTGCATCATTAAATTTGCCCTGTCGAGGTTTCGTTGTTCCTCATCCGGATCTCGTGTTGGCGTTTGCTGTGATTCCGTCGGCGAGGTCATGCTAGTTTCTCCTGACGTTCCTTGTTCTACTTCTACCGTTTCTTTCGCGATCATGGTACTTGGAGCTTGTCCTCCCACTTCCCTATCGCTATCTGAATCCCCAGACGATCCTTCAACGGTAGTTAAATTCCTAGCCGCGTTATATTTATCTGCCATTTTGACTGTATTAACTGCCTAGAATCAATCAATCCTCTTTCCCAGACACAATACACTTTTTACAAATTATTACACACACAAATACCAAACACTATCTCGAACAGATAACACTTTCATATAATACCCTTTTTGAAAAACACTCCAGAAAAAACACACTTTTACACAACACCTTTTTTTTGTTCTCTGTAACCTGTTCAGCAATCTTAGTGAATTGTGATTCAATTGTACTAGAAATTTTGGTTCCACCAAATTTTGGTCTCAGTTTTTCTCAAATCGAGTTTTGGTAAATGCATCCAATAATCGAGCCCCGCTTATGGGCGCCAGTTGCGACCCACCCCTCGCCGGCTAGCTCAGAATGGGTTTTCAAGGTGGGCGCAAAATAAAAAAATACAATTAGAATAGCGGGGATCAGGGTCATGTGGGCCGTTGTGGATTGAATGCACTTACACAGAAACTCAAGTCGAATCACTTTCCACTTACTTAAGTATATTCTAATTAAATTGCTGTTACAGTAAATGAACATAAAACACTTTACATATACAAGAATTTTGTCTTGCTGAAAAAAAAAAACAACTTACACTCTTAATAATTAACTACACTGTTTCCTTTCTCTCATTTAAATCAATTTCAAAGAATACTTAAAACTTTGCCTAATCATTCCAGTCGTAAATTTCCTAGTTGCAACTTTACAATTAGCTAAGTTTTTCTTGAAAGAAAAGATTGATTCTATTTTTCACAGAATATCGGTATAAAGAACCTGTACTAATACTTTCTTTCCGAAACAAATTATTCCTTCTAATATCTACAAATTGTTCAAGTTGGCACGACCTTACTGTGTCTTCTCACGGCGTAGAGAAATCTGCGGCGTCGACTCTTCCAATCGCTCGATGTCCTTGTCCTTGCAGCTCGGTCGGGAGCAAAGCCGCCCCTCTACAGAACCGCACGGTCGCCCCTTTCCAGTACCGTTGTTCAACTCACGATGTGGCCTCCGTCTCGTTTTCCGTTGATACTCTTTTCGTATTCTTTTATAGAATGTAACTAGCTTTTAATTCCATATTTAAAAGAATCTACAATACGACAACTGAGTCTATTGTATAAGAAGAATAAATATAAAAATAAAAAACTCCTCGAATGTCTTGAAGAGTTTTTATCGTAGATGCAGTCCTGAAGTCCGTAGCAGTACGAGGTGCCGCCTTCTCGTGATCGGTAGGTCCTCACTCTCCAGCTCTTACTTCATAAAAAAAAAAAACTCTTTCTCCCGACTACCGGTGTCGCATACTCTACCGAGACGCTCTCTTACGGATATAGTTCGTAGTTTCCATTTTCGGATTGTATTCATGCGCGTTGGCGCGCGTTCAAACAGCTTATCTTATTCTTGAATATTGATGTGCTCCGTTTTCCGAGACCTCGGCAAAACGGATGGTCACAATATAATATATATATATATATATATATATATATATATATATATATATATATATATATATAATGTATTAATATGATATATATATATATATATATATATATATATATATATAATGTATTAATATGATATATAATATATATATATATATATATATATATATTATGTATTAATATGATATATAATATATATATATAATGTCTAATTGTATTGTTTTATCTATGTTATGTGCATCCATTCAAGCAATATCTCAGTGTAGAAATTATGATAACTGGGTTTTCTACTTCACACTTCAGAAAAATCACAAACCGAATTGAACTAGAGGTGCTACAGAATGGCACAGACTTTCTCAGAGTAAAGTTTCCTAATTTCCTTGGTGTGGTCTGGCTTTAAGGTCTTGCTCCATTCTCTGACCAGCTGCCATCTAGCGTCGCCGAAAGTAAATATTTTTTTTTATTTTCTCAAATTTTTGCTTTCCTGATAGTACAACCGAAATATTACATCAAGAATATTAAAGTACAATAAACCGCGTCCTAAATAGAAATTTTCATTGACAAATTTGAAGACGTTTTTAAGAAATGGTGACTAAGCATTACTGCAATTGCACAGTTTGAAGCTCTTTTTCAATGGAATCTATTGAGTGTTCGAAAAACTTCATTTGAAGTCATTTGAGGCACTTCCACTCACAAATGCAATAATGTATACAAATCGTTGGAAATGTGCATATTAACGGCGTGAGAGATATTTAAAAAATTACATTTATGTAATTTTTGAAAAACAAAAGAATACACCCAAATAAACTTTACGTCATATTAAACAGTACAATTAGCACTATTGTTTGATAAAATTGGAGGAAAAAATAGAAGGCACTTTTGAGTAAAAGGTTTTTGAGCGTTTCCAAAAATGCGGAATTTTGACATCATTTTAACAGAAAACTTGAATTTTCGGGAAACTTTATTTGACATTATTTAAAGCACATGTACATATGAATATAATAACGTGAAGAAATCGCCTCCATATTACTGACGTGGGAGACAGGTAAAAGAATTCACATTTTTTTAATTTTTGAAAAACAAAAGAAAACACGGAAATGAACTTTACCTCACATTAAGTAGTGCAATTAGCACTATTCTTCGAAAAAAATTGAAGGAAAAATTTGGAACCATTTTTTAGAAAACGGCGTTTGAGCGTTCCTGCGAATGCGGAATTTTGAGCTCATTTTAACAGAAAACTGTTGAGTTTTCAAAAAACTTTATTTGGCATATTCATAAACATGTACTCATAAATATAATGTAAAGAAAACGCCCCTGATGTAAGTATTGCCGACGTGAGAGACGTAAAAATAATACATTTCTGTAATTTTTGAAAAAGAAACAAAAGAATAGAGCAATATGGCGTTGACATCATCGTATAGGGTTCCTTTGGCACTAAACCATACCAAAAATTTAAAGAAATAATTTGGAGCCGTTTTTGAGAAAATCTTGGTTTTGTAATTTTTTACAATTGCAAATATTGCCCGCACTATTGCACGAAAATTACTAAAATTTTCAAAAATTTCTACATCTAGAGGATATAGTTTAGCAATTTTTGCGTAAGTTTTATTTGTAATTGTTTTGATGTGATCTTTCCAGGTTAATTTCGTATCGAGCATTAGTCCTAAATATTTAACTGAAGTTTGTTTGGGGAGCCATTTTATTATTGCATTTTGAATTTTAAGGGGGGGGCGGAGTCGGTGGTCTTCGAAGTGTGAAGACTTTTGCTTGGGATTTATGCGAGTTTATTTTGATTCTCCACTGTTCAGACCAGGTGATGTAAGTAGTTAAGTCATTCTGAAGGTTGTCGTAAGCGCAAAGTATATCCTAGTGGGCTGTGAATAAAGCGGTATCGTCTGCGAATAGAGCGATTTCTGAAACAGCTGGCTTTGGGATATCCGATAAGAATATGCTGAAAAGTAAAGGTGATAAGCATGACCCTTGAGGGACTGAACTTGAGGCCATGAACTCTGAAAGTCTCAGGAGTACGTGCGTTGTCGAGTGTCAGTTTCTAAATCCGAATTGAGTATTAGATATAGCCTTAATTTCTGATACATAATTGTTTAAACGCGTATATCTTAGTTTCTCGAATAATTTGCCAAGAGTTGGAAGTAAACTTATCGGTCTATAATTGGATGGATTTTGTGGCTGTGTTCCTGATTTATTGAACGGGAGGATAATAGCAGTTTTCCATTTTTTTGGAAAATGGCCTAGTCTTAATGCCGAATGGAAAATGGCAGTTATAGCCGCGAGTGCCTTCTTGGTTAGTGCTTTGAGGGCTTTATTACTAATTTTATCATATCCTGTTGACTTTCTAGATTTTAATTGATTGATTGTTTTTCTGACTTCGGAAGGTGAAACAGTTGCAACTTGTTTCGCTGATTCGAATAAAATGTAATTGTTGTACTGGTTGTTGTAAATTGGATTTGGAGTGAAAGTTTCCTGAAAGTGTTTGGCTAATAAATTGGCTTTGCCTTTATCTGAATACTATTGAATGCTACAGCAATAAATGCAAATTGTTCTAACATTGCGAGTATCGGCGGGCTAAGTTTTATCAGCTAACATTTAATTTTTACGTATGTTGATTGTTTCACGTTAGTTAAGGGACTTTTTCTGTTTATTTTTTAATTAAAAACAGTTATTTATGATGTTTTGATATTTTTTGATCTTGCTCATGCTGGGTGAAATGTTTTAGAAATCTTCAAAAATGTGCCCGCGGTTCGGGGCTAAGATCTATTAACTCCACACTGCATTACGCATATTTTTAGTTTCATATTCAAACGATCAACCTTGTAATTTTTTCAGAATTCAAATATTCGCCTTGTTTGCGAAAGCAAATTTTGGCAACTTTATGCGTAACATTCACAAGACAAATATAGGATGTTGTAATTTAGTGGTATTATGGCAATCTATCATGGATAAAAATATCAACTCACTCGAAATCGAACTCGCCACTCCCCCAGTTCTGAATCAATGCTATGGCATTGAGCCATTCATTCTCTGCTCTAGCTCTTCTCTTATAACATGTTTATATTATCGAAACTTGAAAGCAACATTATGCATATAACAATTAATGTCAATTCAATTTCGTGAGCAGGAATCACGGAATTATTTTACCGCTATTCTACTACTACTTCACTCTCCATAGCCGTTAAAATATTTTATACGCTCTCCAATCAAATAAATTTATCTTCATAGTTCGGTCTAGAGAATGTAGTTTTCAAAATCATCATAGCGCTGTCGACAGGCAGAGATGTTCATCATCATCAACGGGACAAAGGCATTTTCGACGCGAAATCTAATATTTCCACGGGTGTACATGTGTGTGCGGGTGTGTGTGTGGGTGACTGGAATGCGACGTTTCACGTAATATTTATACGCATCATCAGGTGTGAACAAAAAATTACTACTTGTCGTAAATGGAAACAAATTTTGATATTGTTTGAATTGAAAATATAGTTAATAAATTACTCAATGATATAGAGATGAATTTATGTAATGCAACAAATAGTTTTAAAATATGTAGTAAGTAAAAAAGGAAGTATATAGAAAAGAATTTACCAAAATATATTAATAATAAAAATTTAAATTAAAAAAATAAAAGCCAAATGAACACAAATAAGCAAAAGCATTCCCATTGTAAATGCATACATCTTCCCTTCAAGGAGAAGAGGACAATTAGCAATAGGAAGAGTAGATTAACGAAATAATCTGTCTATCCGGTCGGCTGGCTGTGAACAACGCTAGCGACTTCTGTTCAGCCGATTTTCTCCAAACTTGATATTCCCCAATCGATCAGACTGATGTCACGGCGCCTATAATTTGAAACCGATATTTTAATTTTGTGGGTATTTTACACGACGCCCCTGGGACATATTCAATTTTTTCTAAAAAATGACCCCATCGTTTTTTATTAAATTATGTTGAGGGCGTTTAAGAGAACTGTGCAAGTCTCACGTTCGTTAAAAACTCTAATTTTTCGAAAATTGCAAAAATTCAATTTTTTTTCTGCGTCTTCCTATGACTACAATTATGCAGATACACGGAGAAAAAAGAACAGTTGCAGTATACCTGATTCATGAAAGTGTGACACGGGAACGCTTGACAATATAGGCCCAACCAGGATGTTCCTGTTTCGTGACGGAGATTGTTGAAACGAAATGTTGCATCGTAATGAGTCCCTTCTTGCACCCCTCTGAATTCACCTTGTCAGAAGTGCACGGATAGGAGCTGCCGAGCCCAAGCAACCTTGTCCAAGGAGCAGTCTATCTACTCCGAGTAAGCAACATTGGTTGGAGGAGCCAGCCTACTGTCATGGCGTATTGGGACGATAATGATAGAAGGAACTGACCTTCCGAGTCGGCGTTTAGAGCTATTCTAGTTGAAGGAGTCAGCCGTACGTGTTGCCTCATTTAAGCATTCCTTAATGGTGTTACAAGTTACTGATCGTTGGTGGGTATAGGAATAGATTATAGGTAGTACAATAAAATATTAGAATTTAACATGAAAATATTTATTTAGTAAAGTAAAATGTGTAAACTATAACATAATTCACAATAGAATGGAATATATTGACACAAACATAATTGCAAACAAATGATAATGTAACATTGATGTACACTCTTAATCATTTTTGTGATCAGGTGAATTACATACACAAGGAGACTAAGAATGTGTTTAAGAGCATCATTAATTATTTTAAAAGTTACTTTAGAATTGTTTCACAAATACATATAAATAACAAATTTGACAACTGATCTCAAAAAAAAAATTTATTCACATTTTTTTATAAAAACGCCAAGATTTATTTAAATAATGGCTAAAAATGTTGCTGAAAATTATTTTGATGTATTTTTTGTTTATATCTTTAACCTTTCATTTTACAAATTTCACATTCTTCTTTTTAATGTATAATAATTTTGGTTACACAAGGTTCAGCTCTATTAGTCCTTTCATTATACTTAGGGTTCTTGCATTCTCTAGCACAAAATTCATCTATATAAAATTAACACTTAGCTTACAATTACAATGAATTCATGAATAGTTTACATACTATTAAAATCCAAATATGTATGGAAGAAATCACCAACAAACATCATATTATATTTTTTACTTATAATATTTCAATTTCTGTAATCTAAACGTACAAACATCCAATAAAAATTAGATCAAATTAGTTAAATTCATTTGAAAACTGAAATTAAAATGTATAATTCTGCACAGCGTTGATTCACTTGCTGGGTCTGCAATTTGAATGAATCTCATTGCTTACAAACCTCTTTGCCCATTTGACAATGTATAAGCTCATTATTGGCCTGCATTTAAAACTCGTACACTCTCAACATTTATTATTATCACCTGAATGCAACAATAAAAAAATTGTAGAGAAGAATATTCACTCAACAACAGCGAATAAATGTAGTGGAAGGTCGGGATAAATCATAGTTTTAGTATTGTGTAAGGGGGGAAGACATCACTTAAGTGTGGGACAAAATGATTGATCTTCATTTTATTGGATGAGTCAAATAATAAGTTTTCTTATCAAATTAATAACCAGTTCTGAAGTGACTTTTAAATTGACCAGGTTATTTTATTAAATGTAGACTATTCTGGATTGCTTCAAAATTTAGGACACACACAAAAAAATCCTGATTGCACTCGTGATTGTAATAAATAATATACTATAAAATTAATAATACACTGAAACATGTCTGAAAATAAAGTTGCTTTCCACATTATTACAACTCGATTATCACAATTTTATTTAGTCAAAGAAAACAATGGAACATGTTAAACTATACACAATACAATACACCGGAAATGTACTCATTCCCCAATGGCGTAGTTTTTTTCGACGTATTCAAAAAATTGTGCAGCGCAACGCCGACACCTACAGGCGTCATACTTGCGTTTCCCTGTCCCTCATAACACTGGCTAACTTCTCAAAAAGTTTTAGCATTGAGCTTATCATACGTCGTTTTTCTTGCTGGATCCCGGTCTAATAGTACAATTGCTTTCTCTAATACGTGGTGTAACCAGAATTCATGTTTTGTGGATCTTTGTTACCGAAAAATTCATTGGCGGTAAAACGTTTGTCGGTCCGACCGTCCCTCTGTCTGTCCGTGGTCAACGCTAGCGTGTAAACCGTTCAGCCAATTTTCTCTAAAGTTGATATTGCCCGATCAATTTGAACAAACTCAAGGCTTGGGAGTTTCAGTTGGATATTTTGAGTTTTTAGGGTACTTCACATGAAGCTTAAAAATTTTCAAAATTTTCTCAGAACGGCACCAAATTTTTCGATGAAAATTTGTTCACGGATAACGTAAAGGACGCTTAAAAGAATGGTGCAGGTCTAATGGTGCTCGTTGAAATCCCAGTTTTATTGGAAAATTACAAAAGTGTAACATTTTTGGTCTTTTCCCAACAACTATAATATTGATAGAGATTTTTTCTTTAATAAAATCTCTTTAAGTGGAATTTCATTAAAGACAGATCATGAAATACGGTTATGAACAATTTTTTGGAAATATGAGTAATTTCGTGTAATTTTGGGCAAAATATGAGCAATTTTATTTTTTAATAATTTTTTCTTTAAATCGGAACCAAATTTTTACTTTCTCGTATGCCAACGTATATACGTACGGCAGATAAAGTTATGTAATGCTGCGGAAAATCGATTTCGAGATTTCAACGGAAATATACGTTTTTACCGATACCGAGAAAGATTTTTTCTTTCTTTCAAAACGTCCGTCCGTTTGTCTGTCCTTCCGTCTGTGAACACTCTTAGGGCCTAAACCACTCGTACGATATTTTTCAAATTGAGGAAATCCCGGCTCTAGTTGACCTGGCTCTAGTTGAAGCTTTGAAGTTTTGAAAAACATTCTTTAAAATTTACGAGTATTTTACATGAAACCCCCCGGACATTTTCAAAATTTTCTCAAAAATGGTTTATTTCAATTTTTTGTAAGAATAGAGTAAAGGTGGCATAGGTCCGATTTTTGCGGATAACTCTGAAATTACGAAAATTGCAAAAGTTTGAATTATTTCCGGCATCTTCGTACAACTACAAAATTAAAGACAGAGATTTTTCCTTTAAATGAAATTTGCTGTCCATAAATAGTTCTTTCATTAAGGTCATGTAGTATTGCGTCATCTGCCGGCGCCATCACGAACTATTTGCAATTTCAAAAAATTACAAAAGCAAGATTTTCTCAAAAACGGCTCCAAATTTTTTCTTTAAATTTTTGGTAGAGTAGTACCAAACAAGCCCTATTCGATGACGTAAATGCTATTTTCCTTTATTCTTTTGTTTTTCAAAACTTACAAAAATACATTTTTTACTTGTCTCTCACGTCCGCAATATTTACATTCGAGGCGATTTCTTTGCGGTCTTGTGTTTATGAGTACACGTGCTTTAAATATTGTGAAATAAAGTTTCTCGATAGTCAACATTTTTTTGTTAAAATAAGCTCAATATTCTGCTGCAAAATTTTCAGAAACCCTCATACGCTATTTTCTCAAAAATGGCTCCAAATGTTTTCTTCAAACTTTTCCGACGGATATTTGTGATGGTACAGTTTAATATGACGTAAAGTTAATTTTGGTGTATTCTTTTGTTTTTTCAAAAAATATGCATGTGTTGTTTTTTCAATATCTCTCTAGCCGTTAATATGCACATTTCAATGAATTTATATAAATTATTTTTGCGAGTGGAAGTTTTTCAAATTACTTCAAATGAAGTTTTTCGAAAAAATGTTATTCCTGTGAAAAATTTCAAAATTCCGCCTTTACAGTAACGCTTAACGCCATTGTCTTAAAGACGGCTTCCAATTTTTCAATGAAAATTGCTGTTTAGAACGAGATTTTCACCTTTTTTAATATTCCTAAAATAATATTTCGGTCCTATTGTTTAGGAACCGCAAAGTTGAGAAAAGTTTTAAAAAAATGTGCTTCGGGTGGCGATAGATGTCAGCAGTCAAGAATGGAAGGGCAAGACTGAACAGTACCAGTCCACACCAAGGAAATTAGAAAACTTTACTAGGAGAAAGTCAGTGCCTTTCTGTAACACTTCTAGTCTCTTTAAATTTTCTCCTTGTATATATCAAGAGACGGTAAAAGAAATATGGTGCTATTGCGCTACCACCCTCAAAAAAAACTTCCACTGCCCATGCCCGAACGTGGTCTCTCCCTCCAAAGCTCCTAATATTTCCCCGCCTGCCTGCGCTCTTTGTCACAATATAGCTCTCTCTCTCTTTCTCTCGTGGGTTGCGCGGTAATTCAACACAGCTAGTTTGGTGATAACAAACTGATGAGTGAGAAGGATCAGACGGAAGGCAGCTTACGTGTTTCTACAGTAGGGGTTGTCCAAATGATCAACAGAAAATAAGCCGTGTCTTGAAGTGTTTCGTTCTCCAGTCCCTGTTTGACCGTGGCTAGTGAGCAGTGACTGTGTGCTTTACACAGTAACTGCTGTTATTCACAAAAACCCAATTATTACAAATAAATTCAAAGTATATCCACTGAAAAACGATAGGTCGTTGATCAAATAATCATTGAACATGGCCACATTCTTTTCCGCCTTCCACCGTACCATCCAGATCTAAATCCAATAGCATTTGTTTAGGGATTTTTTAAAGGGCGCGAGGCAGCCGAAACAATTGGTGCATCCTTAAAAGAAAAGGAAACGTTTTGCAGAGAAGCGTTTGCACAATACAGTGCTGAACAATGGAAGAAATCCTGCGAGCATATGTAGGGAATAGAGGCGACATAATAATTCAGATAATGTGATGGATAGACATCGGATGTTTAGGGAAATGCCTATTTTTTTGTAGAGGACTTATTTAAAGGCTGATAATATATGTCCACGAATCATGACAAATGATGACATTTGACGGAATTTTATAATGCTTATTTTTGCTTATTTTACCATAAATGCCTATTTTTTGCATAAATACCTTTTTAAGGACTTTTTTTGCGTTTTATTCATTATATTTATATACAATGCTAAGATATCGGAACATTGGCGATGGTCCAACGTGACCATTCATTATGAAAACTTCAATTCACGTCTTGAAATTTAAAATTACGAGAGAATTCCTGAAAGTATACCAACTGATTTTTCTCCATTTCCCTATTTCACAAATACTAGCCATGATCTGACAACGTGGACGATACGCCGAGGGAACCGAAATTTTAAGTGGAAATAAATATAAATTCTCAGGTTTCAGTGTTGCTAGTGTTGGACTGCTAAAATATATGTAAGTCACATCGTTCAGTTATCCTTCTCCGCATTCAAACTGATTTTGTCTCCCAGTCGTCGCAAATTTGAAATTGTGATCCTTGAAAAGTTACTGGTAATATGTAAATATTATTGGTTAATGGAAAGTATTAAGAATAAAATGTAGAAGAGTTGTAAATATGTAAATCTAGTTTTACATTAAAATATAAGTACTGGTTTTGGGCATTTAAGTTTAGAAAATAATATATACAAAAATTACAATTTTCCATTTTATTGTGTAACTTATGACAGTGCCTTTTTCCTCCTTATTCTTGACTTTTTCAGTGCCTTTTTAGGCGCCTAAAAGACGATTTTTTAGTGCCTAAACATCCGATGTCTAGTGATGGATCAACAAACGATGTATTCATTTCTTTGGACACTCCTGGGAGTGCTAGTTCCTCTTTTGACGAAGAGGGCAGTGATGACGAGTGACGGTCAGCGCGATCGCTGCGTCTTGCAGTCGCCTCTCCTTGTCGCCTACGCGCTTCCTTATCGCCGAGAGGGGAAATCTCAGATGCCACAGGGTGGGGGCAACCTCCCAGACTTTACCAAAAGTACGTCCGCCATGATGGTTTTTTTGCGAGCGGTTCAGCTATAGTCTCATTTTCGGCGAACTCTCCAAATTTTCGAAAATTGGGAAATCTATCATTTCAAAATTACAAAATTGAAGCTAGAAATTTTTGCTTTAGACGAAGTCCTTTCCAAAAACATCAGCTCTTTAAAACATTCAAATTTTCGAAAAAATGAGCAGTTTTCGTGTAATTTTGCGCGAAGTACAGGCAATTTTAATTTTTTAAACATTTCCCCCCTCAAAACCGCTCCAAATATTTCTTCAATATTTTTCCGCTGATAGAAAGAGGGTCACTTAAAAGATTGAAGCGTGTCTCATTTTCGGGGGGGGGGTCATTTAATGTAAGTCATAGTTTTACTCATAAGAGACAAATCTAACTTTGTTATTCATCGAAGAAAAATTTACATAGCTGTAAAAAACCTGTTATTAAGTGACTCGTGCCGTAGACGAATGGCAGGCGGGTAGTAGAAACTCTGTCGCATATCACTGGGAAAGCGCAATACCTCACTATGAATATTGTGCATGGCAGTGTTTTGGGCGGGTGGTCCGGAGCCTGGCGCGCAGATCGTGCAGCGTAGTGGCCGCGAGCGCCCTGGGTGACTCCAGGCCCTGCAGACAGCGGGGGCGCTCGGGGAAGTCCAGAAGGTTCTCTGGCGTAATTGCCCTGCTAAAATAGTCGACCGGTCTCTCATGCCTTCCTTAGGTTAAGGCGCGTTCGCGAGGCGGCGCGGCCTGTGGCGCCGGGGGGCGGAAGGCAGGGCAGCGGCCCCCGCGCCACGGCAACGCGCGAACAGGCAACTTTGACCACCTTTTGCAATTTTTTATGCGTAAATGTTTGGAGGATCACTTGGAGCAGACGCGCCTAGAGATGCGCTCCCATTTTGATTGTTATGCTGTGTGTTCAGAGGCGGATACAACTGATCTTTTGGTGGGGAGCACATTAAATTTTGTTAAACCTATAGAAATAAAAATGAATCGCCGAAATGTATGTGAGCGCATAACTTTCAAACGACTGCACCAAATTGGATAATTGTGCGTTATCGTCAGGGCAAAGTTTGTATAAAAGAAAATTTTAAAAAAATCGAACAGAAAAATTTTAAAAGCTTTATGAAAAGTGAGTGAATGAATAAGACAGAAGACTGTGAGAAATCTTCAATGGAATTAACAAATTATTAAAAGAGGAAATGGGAGAGAAAAAAAGGAAGAGGAAAAAGAGAGATAAAAAGAGATAAGAAAGAGAAGAAATGAGAGACAATAAAATAGATAAGAAAGATAAGAAAAGAGAGAGGGAAAGAAGGAAATAGGAGAAAAGTGAGAAAGATGAAAGAGAAACAGAAAAAGAGAGAAGGGGAAAGAGAGAGAGAGGGGGAAGAGAGGGGGAAAGAGACAGAGAGGGGGAAGAGAGGGGGAAAGAGACAGAGAGGGGGGAAGAGACAGAGAGGGGAAAGAGACAGAGAGGGGGTGGGGTGGAAAGAAAGAAATATGTTAGGTAGAAAGTGAAGGGAGTGATGGGGAAAGTGAGAAAAGGAAACAGAGAGAAGGAAAGAGAAAAAAGAAAAAGAGCGAGAATGTAAGAATGAGAGAATGAAAGAGAATGAAAGAGAGAAAGATGTAAATTGAGGTAGAAGGAAAGGGAGAGAGGAGGGGAAAGAGAAAGGAAGAGAGGGACGGGGACGCCGTATTTTTTAAAAGGTGGAAAAGGGGGAGGGAGAAAAAGAAAATGAAAAAGAGGGAGGGAAGGAGAGAGGGGGAGAGAAGGAGAAAGGGAGATGAGAGGGGAAAACAGAGGAAGAAAATACCGTGGCAAAAAGAGAGAAAAAAAGATAGGAAAAGTGAAATAAAAAGAGAGGGGAAAAGAGAGCGTGAAAAAAGGGAAAAAGTGGGAAATGAGTGGGGGAAGAGGGAGAAGTGTACGCGAGATGGAAAAGAGAGAACGGAAAAAGGAAATTAGAGTGAAAAGAGAGAGGGAGATAGAATGAGGAAAAAGAGAGAAAGAGCAGGACAGCGTCTGCCGGGTTCTGCTAGTTAAATCATATTTATTAATATATTGTATTATGAAATGATATGATCACATAAACGTTTTATGAATAAAAATTCCTATTATATTTCTGGCTTTTCATACTTATTATACGTCCTGATAACGTTCTAGAAACTTATAAATTTTGAAACGAAATTATAAACTATGCGTTGTCTGCTAGAATTTAATGTCATCTGAAACCTTCTTTAGTTCATTAGAGAAACAACACTTCACTGAAATCTGAGGTACAATTGTATTCGCAACGCTCTAACAAAACAAAACGTCTCACTTTATTACACTGGATTATGGGACTGTTGCGCGTTTGCTGACGACAGAATTCGTGGTTACTTTAGACACATATTCTGGGATTTCTTTCAGATTATTCGGTGATTCTATGATTTTTTCTTAGGTTACTTATTTTTATCTTCCCTGTATCCTTTCCCAATTTTGATTTTTTGCTATAGTATTGGGAAGGGGCATGGCCTCAACCCCTTCTCTTCTGAAACAGCCAGTTTGTTATTTATTTTCACGTTGGCGCACACGGACACGAGTCGTGCTTGTGTCAGACAGAAGCGACTCTCGTCTGGAACAAACTGACGGTCCTGTTCGTGGTCCCAGACGTACTGGTGAGCGGGCGAATCCATTGTATTTTCGCACACTCCATACTGGACCCACACCCGGGGTTATGGTATGGGGGCCATCAGGTACGCATCTCGACAGCCTCTGGCATTCATTGTGGGGACATGACAAGTTCATGTTCGAGACGTCATCACTCCTGTCCCCATACCATACCTGGGCACGTTGAGCGCACCCACTTTCCAGTAGCGTACCCCTATGTCCCTATGTCGCAAGGACGACTCGGCGTGCTCTAGAGTGTATACGCCTTCTACCCTGGCCTGCATGTTGTCTGGACCTCAGTACCATGGAACACGTGCGGGACACCATGGAACGCAGATTGGCTTCAAACCCCGCACCGGTCACAGCCATCGTCCAGTTGCGTTTAAATGTTCAGTGGGCGTCGGACACTGTACCACAGGAAGCCACACAGCACCACCACACGTTACTTGCCAGAATCGCTGCTCATCACAGGTGGTCTCACGCACTATTTAATATTCCGTACGAGTTCTCGGACCATGCAATAAATGTTCTGATTGTCCCATGATTTATTAGTTAATAACAGGAACAACTATGTGACGTGTGGGGGAGAAGTAACATCCGCATACGTTTTCTTCAGTTCAGAATCTTTCCCCAATATTTTAACAATATAAAGTTGAATGATGAATAAAAGTTAAAAAAGCACAAAAAACAAGGAAATTTTCAACTTTTGAAAACTATACATTTTCCCCTCCCGAGTTATAGAACAGGAGTTTACGTAACAAGGGCGCGAAACCAGTAATTCACGCGCGAGTCGAGTTTGTCGTTCGAGCGTAGCGAGGACGACAAAGAGACGAGTGCGGGAATCACCTCGCGCCCGTGTTGCATATACTACTTTTAATACGCCGTGGGCGAAACGCAATGCGCCAAGTAGAGGAATATAAATTAAATATCAAACAACTAGAAATACTTTACTTGCACAAAAGTAAATGGATTCCAGTCAATGTCGTAACAATTTTGTTTGTAAATAATAAACAAAGGCGTCAAGACGAAAGACAATTGCGAATTGTTGCAGATGTTTCGCACACCCTTCGCGATGTTTCGCACACTGTGAAGAAATTAGCTGTTTCGCACACGGAAAACAAGTATGAGAAACCGCGTTTCTTGCTCGGTGTGTTAAAAAGTAATTTGCATCGATAAACGAACTGCAGATTTTAATGTTTTATATTACTAAAAATAGTAAGATACCTCCAGCTTTACTCATACCACTACTAGCAAAAGGTGAGCTCAACAGAATGTGCGCATAGTGAAGCTACATTTCTGTCCAGAAGCAAAACATGGGGCCATCTCAACATTTGCTCAATGGATCAGGGGAACTGGACAAAACCCTGATCGATATGAAGGTCATTGACTCGTAAGAAACGTTATTGCCTTATTTAGTTTCGTTATTAATATTTGTTGAAGCACAAGTAACGACAGTCCATTGAGCAAGCACAAAGCCCATTGTCCAAGCACAAGTAGCGGGAGGTCCATTGAGATGATTAGGATCCCAGACTACATTTCTGTAAGTAATATTTTGTTTCAGAACTACCTAAACACCATTGATTATCTGTAACTTTTCCTCTATCCTCCACTGATAATTTCATTACACTTCAAATGTTTCCTGGCGCTTAGTCAATTCTTACTCTCAATACTCACCATGCTAGATTCACGGTTTTACATGAAATATTACTATTCTTTAGTACGGATTACAGAGGAAATACTTCTATTTAGAAGGGGGCTTTGTCCGCCGAATCTCTTGCTCCCGGGCCAGCGTCCCTTCCCAGGACGCCGAAAAGACCCGATAAGGTAGAAACCAAATATTGTTTTAAAATTAAACATTGATTTTGACTCAGAGCCCAGAACTGTCTGTGCTCGTATATTCGCTTTCTCAGCTATCTTCGGCCGAAAGTCGTATTTCCCACGCTACTAGTGCGAAAACCACTGTCAATGTGTAATACAACTGACCTTCACAAGCGCATGTGAAGGAAGGAGAGACGTGAAGACTAATTGAGGAACACGAACAAAGCAATACTGTGAAGGTTACGATAAAGAGATTTAAAGTTGGGAAAACTCAAGTGTATGGCACCTTGAAAACACAGGCAAAATCAATAATGTGTGGTTAAAATAAACTGTTTATAGGTGGTTGCCACAATATTCACGAGGATTTACGCAAATAACCGAAACCTAAATCATCAGATGAATCCATCTGGTCCTACAAATATTGAAGAAAATACAGTAAAATCTGTCTAAACCAGAACCGGTGCAGCCGGTAACGTGTCTTAACCGGAAAATTTCGCCGGCCCGTGAAGTTAAATGGCATTTTACCCGACATAAAACGGAACCCGTTCAATGCGAAACGGAAGGAATTTTAATGACCCGCAGCGAAAGAAATCCTTATAAAATGGAATTTCTTTACATTTAACACAATTTACAGAGAGACGCGAGAATATCTTAAGGGAATAAACTTAATGCAAGTCTCTTTTAATTTTTCTGTCCCTTGGATATGCGTTTCACTCCTGGCAACCGGACAGTGAAGGTGAGGGACTTCAGCTGTCAGCGAAGAATTTGACCTTGGTGTCGCGTGTCTATGAACGTGTATTCGGTAGGGAAATTTTCTTCCTCCCTATCTGAGCATGGGAATTTATACGGGCATGAGTTTAGTTCACACATCTTTCGGCCCCGCGATGAGAATCATAATCCCTCGGCTAGAGCCGCAGTGATCTAGGCCATTCGAGGGTATCAAAAAGTCGTAGTACTCTTGGTTGGGAAGCATTGTGCGTCGAAGCAGTGAGGTGAAGCATTGTGCGGCGAGCAGACCGGATGCAGGCTCTAGAGAGTGAGGTGGTGTATTTTTGAGTTTCACAACCAGTTTAACAATGGTTGAAAAAACAAAACTCTAAATATTACAGTTTTTCAACTTCAGAAAATATATTAGAAAATGTGTTATTAAGGCCAAAAGCAAAAAGCCCTAGATAAATGTTGGAAAAAATAATTTTATTTTCTTGCACTAGTTGTAAAGATTTTTCTTTCAATTATCATAACTATGTTTAATATTAATTTATTGGTGTTTTCTTCTATAAATGCGTTATATGTTAATGCCTTTTTATTATTAATATGAAGTCATGTACTTTGCTAGTTTCAGGATGGAAATATCAATATAACAAGTGTCATAAAGTAGACAATCCTGCATGAAAACGAAACCTCACTAAACCGAAATATTTTTCGTCCCGATCGATTCCAATTTAGACACACTTTACTGTATTTTTATTTATTTATTTATCGTAAATCGAAGTTACATTGTAAGGGTCCCATATTTTTGCGATTATTGTATTTTGATTTTTCAAACATGTGCTCGACCTTCTCGTCTGTCCGAACCTGCGATGTAAATATTCGTTTTTGCCGTCTCATCTGACCTCCGAGGCAACGGATATTCTGCTGATAGATGGGTTGATAGCGGCGGCGCGGCGCACGAGTAACACTATTTGCAAATTATGTCACTGGTAGTGAAACTAAACCTTTTTTGTGACATCAGGAATTGTAAATATCAAAACTTAACCTTGAATAAAACACCTGGATAGAAACTACACACCCATGATGGTATAGTTCCGTTTCTCTAACGAAACTAAATTCCCATCCGCAGTAAGTTTCGTTCCAGAGGCAATTTCGTTACTAGTCAATAGATTTCTTCGCCGCGCTTCGAACTTAAGTTTCGGTACTTATTTAGTTTGTGTGCACAAGAAATAGTAACGAAATGCTTCGCTTAGTTTCATTTCTGTTGCCATCCTTGCAATTTTTGTAATTGCTCATTTATAAGACTTCTACACAAACTCGCGTAAGTTCATTTCTCAAGAGGAAAACATCCACCGCCAATTACACTGTACTGGACTTAGAAACAATGTGTTCGAGGATTAGAAGCTATTTTTGTCGCCGGCTGCACGTTGAAGTGTTTGCCTTTTCTTTTGCTGCCGTCTGTACCATCGTCCGCGGGTCCTGGATAAGAACCGCAATAAGAGTATATGTATGCATGTACGTATGTATGTATGTTCGTACGTACGTAAATATACGTATGTATGTTGTATGTATGTACGTATGTATGTTGGTACGTACGTATTACATACCTGTACATACAAAATGACTCAATGCTAGCAAACCATTTTCGCCGAGACCCGGGGTTCAATTCCCTGTGAGGGCAAAATTAAGCTGTCGCTTTTCACTTTCGTATCCCAGTTCATGTATCCGGTTATTAATGTAAAAGTTTCTCGCAAGTAGAGAATGTGAAATAGATGGCATCAGGGATTATGCCTTCTTTATCACAGGACTCCCGAGCCCATGGCCATCAGACAGTGACGTCGTAGAATGACCATAGTCTGAAGATGAAGTGACAGGGTACATATATACTTTATGGTATATCAAAGAGGAAAAAACTTCGATTATAGACAAAAATGACAATTTCCTTTATCTGCTTCATATTTGTTGCGGTCATTTTCAAGTCATTACAGGCGGCGTTCGGATTCAGGCCTGCGAGACCCTAATTACTGTGGGTCCGGGAGCAATTACAGACCCTAATTACTACGTTCCGGGAAGTCACGGAAGTTAAGTAAGTCGAAACACCACGGATTCCCGGGTGGGTGACGGTCTGGAAACTCCGGTTACTAACGGCGCCGAACCCTTGACTGCGGCGTTTCGAGACAAACGACAAATAACGGAGGATTACTCCAATGTATATATGTTCAATGTCCCAAAAGGGTTAAAGAGACATTAGGCGTAAAAGATGCGACGAATTAGCAGTTTTTGCATACCATAAAGAAACATATTTCAAATAGGAAAAGTCTTTAAAAATATTTTAAAGAGTTGAAGGTGTTACGCTAAGCTATTACCGAATATTTCACAACTAATACAATATTTCGTTTATTTGTTTCATAGGTTATCTGTCTTTCTCAATAACATATATATTTTTACTCATAAGAGACAAATCTAACTGTTTTATTAACTGAAGAAAAACATCAATAGCAATTTTACACTTGGTTTTCCGTGATTCGAGCCGTGGACGAATGACAGGAGAGTGGCGGAGAGGCGGTCGCGAATCGCCGTGAACGCGCAGTGGCTCACTACGAATACTGCGCCTGTCGGTGCTGCGAGCGGGTGGTCCGGAGCCTGGCGCGCAGATCGTGTAACGGTGAAGGCCGCGAGCGCCCCGGGTGACTCCAAGCCATGCAGACAGCGGGGGCGCTCGGGGAAGTCCAGAAGGTTCTCTGGCGTAATTGCCCTGCAGGCAAAAAAGGTCCACAGAGCGGCAGCTGTACTTTCCCCTTAGGTTAAGTAGCGCTCGCGAGGCGGCGCGGCCTGTGGCGCCGGGGGGCGGAAGGCAGGGCGGCGGCCTCCGCGCCACGGCGACGCGTGAGCAGACCACTTTGACCACCTTTTGGTACTTTTTATGCGCGAGTTTAGGTGCAAATCAATAATGACCACCTTAGTAACCATAGGAATTGTTTAGCGGTCTTATGTAGCGAACTAAAACAGAAAGAAAAAAAATGTAGTTTTTATGAAAATACCCTTTTGGTGTGCAATGTAACACTTCACAGTTGAGTATCAATTTCATTGTTTCTTATTAAAGATAATCTTCTACTTTCTCGCCATGGGGAAGAGAAAAAGTTATGTAATGCGCAAAAAAACGGCGAATTTTCAGAAAAACTCTTATTACAGAGGTAACGAAAAAGTGGATAAATCCAGTTGCTAAATTTTGAAAAAAAAAAAAACAAACTTCTAACATGTAGTGTAGCCAGAATCCATGTTTTGTTAGTTCTTTTATACCGAAAAATCGAATGACGGCAAAACGTCTGTCCGTCCGTCTGTGAACAACGCTAGCGACTTTCAGCCGATTTTCTCCAAAATTGATATTCCTCAATTGATCTGGCTGATGCCGCCTCTTCAATTTGAAACAGATATTTTAATTTTTGGGGTAATTTGTGAGGCCCCCGGGAAGCTTTCTATTTTTTTAAAAAAAATGGCTTCATCGATATTTATTAAATTTTGTTGATGGATAATGTAAAGGACGTTTAAGAGATTGGGGCAGGTGTAATGTTGGTTGAAAACTTTAATTTTTCGAAAATTACAAAAGTTCAAATTGTTTCGGAGTCTTCCTACAACTAAAAAATTAAAGATAGAGATTTTTTCTCTTAATGAAATCTGTTATTTAAAGATAGATTTTGAAATAAGGTCATATACTATTTTTCGAGAATTTGAGTAGTTGTCGTTGACTTTTGCATGATAATACAGACGAGAAAATATGTTCTTTTAGCTAAACTAGCACCAGTAGTTTACTTTCTCGCTACCGCTTTCGCTGTAGAGAGGAAGTTATGTAGTGCTGCTCGAAAAAACGGGGAATTTTCACTCATAACGAAAAAATGAATAAATTAAGTTGTTAAATTTAGAACAAAATATCCTTTAACACGTGGTATAGCCTGAATCCATTTTCCACACTTTCTGGAACTAGTTACTTTTCTACTGTCTGTGGTTTGGGCTAGCTTTTCGGACTTGAGGCATCCTCTTACCAAGTGCCATATATCACCGCCCAAAGTATATTAAAAAAACTTTCTATTTTTTTGGTTTCCTAGTGGTAGAACCGAAATATTACTTTAAGAATATTGAAGTAGAGTAAAACCTCACCCTACATGGAAATTTGTTTGAAAAAATTTGAGCTTTTTTAAGAAAAGGTATTTAAACATTACTCTATACGAAATTTGAAGCTCAGAAAACTTTTGAGTTTTCGAGAAGCTTTTTTCGAGTTATTTGAAGCACTTCCACTCACAACTGCAACAATGTATACAAATGGCTGAAAATGTGCATATTAACGGCGTGAGAGAGATGTAAAAAAATTACATTTGCGTAATTTTTGAAAAAACAAAATAATACAACAAAATAACTTTTGTATAATTTGAAGCATTGTATTTAGCACTATCCTTACAAAAAGTTTAAAGAAAAAAACGCGAAAATTGCGTTTGAGCGTTTCTGAAAATGCGGAAATATGAGATACTTTTCACAAAAACCTTTTGAATTTTCGAAATATCATTTAAAGCACATGTACTCATAAATGCAATAATGTGAACAATACACAAATATAAACAATAATATTAATAAATATACAGTACACGACATAATATTCAATAGTACTTACACAAAATGACATCGAATACAATTTTAATATGAACAATCATTCAACTGAATATTTATTTTAGGGTATTTTTATGCATTGTTAAACGAAAACGACCTTTATTAGTTTGGAATATTCTGTTACTCTGGAAATGAGATGAGTAAATTTAATTTTTTGGCAACAAAACGTTTTTTACTCATTGATTGATTGATTAGTGATTTCCGCCACGTCAACTCTTAAGGTTATTAATCCTGCATGTGCAATGCATTTCTTTTGCTCGGAAGGCGGCGGTGATCTCCCACTGAATAGCGAGATCCGACACCGACTTACACGTCGGCTTGCAGCATTATCCGCAACCAACAAATATATCACCAGCGGGGCACTGTCCCAGATGGGACAAGTTCTAAGCTCCCGACATACGTGGTGGTGTAGTGCATGTAAATGTATGCGTAAGGGATGAGGATAGGACAAGGAAGAGGAACGAAAGTTCGCGCGCGGTCCGTGACCCCTTTGTTAGGGTACTGCTTCGGCATTCGCCTGGTATTGATCGGAGAAACCACGGAAAACTCCGGATCAAAGCAACTGGCCGCTATAATTCTCCCCCAGACAGCGACTGAATTCGACCTACCTATGTAGCTAGTGTCGAAAATCCTGCTATCGTCGGGACTCGAACCCTAAGACTTCCCGGTCAGAGGCCCTGCAGACATCAATTGAAGTCCTGAGCCATCTGAGCAATTTTTTCTCAAATGAGTCCAAACAGAAGTATGGGAAACCAGCCAGTTACGTCTCGATATGCAGTCAGTTATGTTATACCTTTATTTAAGTATATTAAAATGCTACCAGATTATCAGCCGTTCCCGGTTTTTATTTACCACAACCGTTCGCACCATTGGCCCCTCCGTTCCTCTCACCGGTCTCGCTCCACCCGCATCTTCCGCGCTTTCCACTACGTGCGTTCCTTCCACTCGGTCCGCTTTTTTCACTCGTCCCGCTCTTCCCTCTCTCAATTCGTATTCGTATTGGTAGAGAAGGAATTTAAAATGTTCGAATTTAATTTTTTTTAAATGTTCAGTTCTATAGGAATTTGATTTTCGTTTTTATGTGCTCAAAATGGTTATAATAGTGTTGCTTTTAGTAAATATGGGTGATTTTTTTCGGAAGGGGGGACGACACGATTTTGACCTTGCCAGCCCCGGCAGTACATAAATCCTCCACTTTAATGTTTCTGTTGGTTAGAATTGATATCAGATTGAAAGTGAAAGAACAATATATCGTTCACTTAAGTTTCCCAACAATTTATAAAGTGCTCTTACTTCATTGTATACTTTATTATGTTATATCTGTTTAATTTAATTTTTGATTGGCGTTTTCTATCGTTTCCCGGAGATTCTCAGCAGATACTGAGAGGATTCCTCGTTTTTCATGTGGAAATACATGTTCCCCTTCTCCTTCCTATAAATATTACATTATTGCTATTTTAACTCAAATTAATATTTATGATTATTGATTTTATGCAACATCAAAAATGTTAAAAGCTGTGTGAAACTGTTACGAGAAGTGCAATGTGTGCACAGTCCCTTGAGATCTGGGATCTCTAGGGTTACCTCATGAGGTAGGGTTACCTCATATACTCATAAAATATTTTGTTTATTTAATAGGTAATTATTACACGTATAAATGAAATAACTTGACACTATGTGGCTAGGCCGAAGGCCTTTAAGCTATTATAATACCTACATCCTACCGCGTCCTAACCTTTCAAATTTTCGGTATTCCTCTCCATCACATCAAAGCCGCAGAAAAGATACCAAATTACGGCTGAGGAAAAAAAAGCCTGAAGGGGGATATATCTGCCATCAGAAACCCAGTACATGCTAATCTACCAGACTTTTTAAAACTATTTAACTAATTAATAAATTTATTTATTTATTTATTTATTTATTTATTTATTTATTTATTTATTTATTTATTTATTTATTTATTTATTTATTTCCTGGCGTGGACGTCACGCATTCTCCTTCCCGTCTTTTGCCTCTTCAGCACCTGAAAGCAAGCAACACGACTTTTTAGACATTAATTAGGAAAATGATGCATAATTTTCTTATGTAAACATGGACGAACAATTGTAAGTGTATTAGTGGAATTTTATTGTCGTTAATTTAATTGCATTCTCAAGAGCGAGGCTCAAAATGGACTTCTGGAATATCAACAAATAAAAATAGGGCATATTCTAATAAATATAACATTTTCTAAAATCATACCTTTCAAAATTAAATAAAGTTGGTGATGGTAAAAAAACATTTCCATATTAAAAGAAGACAGATGTTCACGAAAAATAACGAACAAAAACTGCTGATATTTATTGAAATATAGGAAACCATTGTTTAAAAGGGGAATACTAGCAGTGCAAATATTTCGGAACATTAGTTTGGAAATTACGGCAATGCCACAAGATCCATTAAAAGAAATTAACGTAAGAAGAAAGCGAAAATAAAGTAACAGTATAGTGGAAAGTAGTCTTTTGTCTTCAAACCACGCGGTCTGAAAAAATCGAAGGGAACCTCAGAAGGGATCGAGACGCTCTGCGAGACGCATCGTGTAGTCGCGTTGTTGAGGACTGAAAGTGTTTATGATATGAAATGTTGAAATCTTTTAAAATGATGGGAAAATGTGTTCTTTTATGTTTTGTATGGAACATTGAACATGAATTGCAGTGATCGCAGAATTGCCGAGCTACAGAAAGGAATGCTCCGAAAAATATTTCCTTATTTTCAATCATTCAAAATTTATAACAAGGTCAAGAATATTCTAATTTTTAAGATATTGAGAAAGACATGGCCATGCATGCATTTATTTTAATTTATTTAATTGTTTTTAATAAAATTGGTAAAGTACACTCGTATGGATGTTAAGAAAATTTAATTGTATGAATGTAGAAGGAAGTATGGGTTGTAAATGTTAATAATAGGGTGTTATACATGTATTTGTTGTTTTGTTTTATACGTTTAGTTGATGTTATGACTAGCGAAGAAATTTTCGCCAACATCTGAAGGAAATAAGAAACAAATCCAACCAAATTTATTCGGTTTCATAACAGAAATTGTATCGAATTATTATTTTAGATGGCAATATCCTAGCAAATATGGAGTAATTAAATTTTATACCTCTTCCCGAAGCAATAATAATTTTTATTTCGATTTTGTGTATAGGACCGATTCGCGTGCTCACGACCTTAAAAAAATTCGTTGAATGGTGCTTCGCAATCCACATTTAGAAGATAAAAATTAATTATTACGAACGAGATATATATTACATTACATTTATTTGAACTGCAATTGGGTATGACCCGGTGGCAGTTAAATAACAATAATTAAATAATAATAACAATAATAATAAAGGAGTACAGTACAAGCCGAAGATGCAATAATCATACTATCACTAATATTAAGTATTATAACAATTATTTCAACTCTGTCATGATATCCAATAATTATTTCTCTCCAATAACATATCTGGTCGCCGCTTTCTCCACCGTCACACTCGTCACCGCTGAATCTTCCGTCACCAGAGCGAAACCCTCAGCCTCCGCTCCTATCGCCATTGCCCGCCATTCGACCGCAGGGTGCAAGATCGGCGGACATTCAAAGTGTCAACGGGCGACCGGAGGGCGTGTGCAGAACTCAGCAACTCTGGTGTAGAGGCCACTGAGTGCCGCCACGCCCCTCCGGTTGAGGTGAACGTCGTCCCCACCTAGGGCGCTCTCCGAGATCCACCCGTTTGGGTCCACAAAGGTGAATCCGAAACTGTGGCTTTTGCCACATAGTCCACGTCGCGATTCACCCTTGCGACTTTACGGGACCAAACATCCCGGCGGCGAATGACACCACTTAGAACTATGTGGGCGGATGGAAAGCGCTTTTTCGCTGCTACCCCAAGTTCGTAGATCTCGCCCGTGAGGTAGTCAAACGAGCGACATCTCCGAAGGTTGTTTGAGCCTCCGTGAATGATAACAGTGTCCGGGGCTTCCACATCGCTGGCTTCTATTTGTAATTTCAATTGCTCAACGCGGATTCCCGGGAAGCATTTTACATGAAGTTTTGCGTGACACACGTGACGCACAATAGTCACCGAACACAACACACTTTTTGGGACACGACCCCTGTCAATTTTTCTTTGCTGCTAGACCCCTCACAACAGATGCATATGATGCTGATGCTGTTGCCGTCGCCGCCGTAGTCACAGCCGGGGCCGGCGCGGCAGCCGGGACAGGCGAGGTCACCTCAGCTCGCAGGACTGTGGCCGGCTGTGCCACCGTCACTGCCTCTTCCGTTGCGGCCGCTGCTGTCACCTCCATCTCTGTCACCCTTGTTGCTGCCTTCAGATTTTGCAGCTCCTGTTGAGTCGCAGAAAGCTTCGCCGTCACCTTCAGGAACTCCTGACGGAGACGCGCCAGTTCATCGCGCAGACCACCTACGCCGTTGCAACACTCAACGCACCTCCACGGAACATCTACTGGTGCGCCACGTCGTGTGGACACCGGGCCAGGATTCATTTCGACGCCGCCAACGATTAGCAGTGTTGCTATGACAAGTAACGCAAAGCCGTCTAGTGAAGTGTAGAGGACAGTGTCGATGCTTTGCTTGCGCCCAAAAAGCTCCGGTCTTTATGATGTGAGCAAGCGACCGGAGAGAATGGAGTGGTGAGAGTCGGGAGTGTGGAGCAGAGCTGTGTTGGTGGTATATGGGATGTAGCTCGCCACCACAAAACATGAGAGGAGGTAAAATGAAAAATTCATGTACTTGAATTTGTTGTGGAACTTTTAATGCACGAAGAGAGGTGATATAGTGTTCGAGGTGCGTTGGAAGATGAAGGGACGGAGACATGCAAAGGTAACTGGATAGGAGAATGGGAATATACGTGAACTGGAGTCCTAACTGATTAATGTGAGTGCTAATAAAGCATTTAATTAACGGTTGTATAGTTGAATTGTGTAGGCGTGAGGTTAGAGGATTAATCTCTCCTTAAATTGAGATGCGGTAGTCCAATTTGGAATTGTGAAAGTATTGTAGGTGTAAGTCCTGGCATTTGAAGTGGCAAGTGACTTATTTTGACTGTTCTTTTGCCGGATGTGTAATATTCTTTTCAATACAAGATGTTCTATTGCATCATTCTGAGTTGAAGACTTGAAAGACTGGTAAATGAAATTGTGCATAGTAAAGCATCAATGTTCAATCACTAAAGTACATGTGTGGATTGTGAACTGATTATTTATTCATGGGAGAAGAATTTAAAGAAAGGTGAACTTTTACTTTTGTTAACTGTGCTGCCAATTATGTACTGTTTATTTGCAACTTGTATTGCAGTTCTCTTACTGTAAGGAAAGTGTTAAGTTGTTAATTTTGGTCAATTTAGGAGTGAAATTCTGCAATTTTGTGGTAATGTAGCATTTTATTGGAGATTGTCCAGTACCACAGATTATGAAAAATATTAGATGAGTGGGAGGACAGTTAGTGTTTTATCAACATGTTTATTTATGAATTCTTCTGATTACAATTGGTATGGTGTAATTTCATGGCATGTAAAATTAGCATGTAACAGGATTGCTATGTGATCAGACAGGATAAAGTGGAAAAAAAATGTTACAATGATTACTTGTATGGTAATGAACCAATATTATCATTTAGATAAGGAATATGTCAAGAGTTGTTAATTTTGGTCAATTTGGGAGTGAGACTTTGCAATTTCTGTGGTAATGTAGTATCTTAGTGGAGATTGTCTAATACCACAGATTCTGAAAAATATTAGCTCAGTGGGAGGACAGTTGGTTATTTTTACTGCTGTCTGTAACGTTTCATTACAATGTTTATTCATGATTTCCTTCTGATCATAATTAATATGGTGTGATTTCATGGCAGGTAGAATTAGCATGTAGCAGGAATGCTATGTGACCATGCAGGATAAAGAGAAAGAAAATGTTGCAATGATTACTTGTATGGTAATGAACTAGTATTATCATTAAAACTTTGGGTAATGATACACCCTACTTTCTTGAGTATTTATCAAAAGGTATAAGAAAACTTTGTCAGTCATGAATATTTTTATACAATTTCTGGAGAAATGGTGTAGGATGTTTATTCTAAAGTTTATATTGTAAATTAAATTTCTATTGCTGTGTTGATCAAAATGGGATGTGAAATTATTATTAAAAATTAAGCGGAATGTTTATTCTAAAGTTTACATTGTAAATTAAATTTCTATTAATGTGTGTTGATCATAGTGTGGAATGTTTATTCTAGAGTTTACATTGGAAATCAAAGTTCTATTGCTGTGTGTTGATCGTGATTGGATGTGAATTTATTATTGAAATGAGGGAATTGTGATGAGGAATGTATAAATTTGAATTGTTTTGGAGTGAAGGAACATAAGTGTTGTATAAATTAATTGGAATGATAATATTAATTCCAAGGGACTTAATCATTTGTTCAAAGTTAATAATTTGATTTTCCATTTTTTTAAAAGGATGTTAGATGGTTATAATTCTCAGAATAGTTCTAGAAACAGTACTTCTTTGTTGATTTGCTTGTTTTTTTTGTTCTTGTATTTGGGTACAGGCAGCCAGACAATTGTACACTGTTGTGACATTATTTCTGTGCTGTTGCTTTTGTGTTTGTTTAGAAACTTGCAGATGTCTGTGTACTACAGTTTTCATTAAATGTCATTGTTTGTTTTTCGTAACATTGCACTTTCTTTTCTTTTTCGTGGGAAAGGTGTGGAACAACGCAGGCAAGAACCCTCCTTTAGTCCTCGATTTCCTATTAAGGAAATTTAAATTATCAATATTATTATTATTATTGCATCTCGATGACCAACCGCGGACGGCCCCTACCCACGCCGCCGCCGTCCGTTTGATAAAGCGCTGCGTTCAAACTACCCCGCTGCTCGCCTCCCTCGCAGCCAGGCATCGCTGTAGCCCATACTTGGACGGGGCGTTATAATATATATATATATATATATATATATATATATATATATATATATATATATATACAGAGAGAGAGAGAGAGAGAGAGAGAGAGGGAGACAGAGAGAAACCATGACACCACAGAAGTTCGTCCGCACCATCGCCTCTGGACTTACTTTTCGGACACCCACTCCCATTTGCCACCTAATGTGTTTATTTAATTATTTTACAGTTCCATTTTTTAAATCGATTTACTTATTACTTAACAGTTGACTATGAATTTTGACTTATTTATATAATAATTTACTTACCTGACTTAAATTACTGATTAAATTATTCATTGCTTGCTTATTAACTTATTTATGTCCTCTCCAGTCTAGGCTCCGCTGTTTCTAACCAGTGCTGTTTTCACACTCCCTAATTTCCATTTCCCTAATGGTCCGAACCTTTCCTAATTCTTAATGAAGTGAGATCATTTATCTCGTAATATGTTCTGGGCGAGAGTTATGTTTCTAGTATATTGGAAGTAGTAGTTTCCTATTCCCATCCATTTTCCTCTCCATGTTTCGGCCGCACAGCAAAAGATGTGGATCCAATGTTCTGTATGACCGCAAAGTCCATAGATGTCATTATCATTCGAGTCTTTCAATCTTCGCTGCATCCACCCCCAGCCCGAAACCTAGCGTATCCCGCTCTTGCGTCCCTTCTAAGTGTGTGAACGTAATTTTCGAAACGCCATACCGGACCGTGTGAATTTGTGCCACTAGCGAACGTTTTTCGGCCATTGCTGCCTGGATATGGTCTACCAGAAATTAGCCGTTCTATCTCACATGTGCCCCTATCCCCAACCATCTCCGAAGAAACGTCTCCCAGACCTGCGTGTTCTAGTAAAAGTTTAATTTTGTACGACCAGTAGCGTTGGTCACTTCCCTGTAAGTGCACTCTATAGCACCTCTGTATAAATGTGTCAGCCTGTCCATCTGCTTATCTAATCTAATCCAAAATTTAATGGGTTTCGTTTTAAAATCTTTCCAAATTCCTACACTACCGACTTCTCTTAAGACCCCGGTATTTGCTTAGAACCTAGAGACTCCGAGAATTTGTAATAATCTGTTTCGATGCTTTCTAGTCGATATATCCTAATGGAATAAACGACTGCCCTGTAATTCAAAGCTGGGAGAACTAGTGATTTAAACATTAGATGCGATAACACACCTTTTAAGGCAATTCCAGTACCCTGCGCACTGCGCAAACGATTTCTTTGCCTTTACTTTGCGCTGCCACTATGAGATTATTCCATCCCCCATTGATGACAAATTTGTCCAAGATATGTAAACGTTTTGCCACGGTCGAGCTCCTCCTGCGCGTAACACCATTTCACTTTGTTACCCCAAATAAACCCATTCTCGAAGACAATTTTCATTTTTTCAATATGTACTTTTAGTTCCCATGTCTAACTATACCATTCTAGGATGTTTAAACTCCTCTGTAAACTCTCAATAGCTTCCGAACATAGAACTAAATCATCAGCATGTATCCGCTTCCTGTACGCAAGTCATTAAATGGTTTATAAAAAAGAAAAACAATAGCGGCGAGAAAGGACAACCCTGTCTTACTCCTACTGTCGATTTTATTTTTCGCATTGTACTTCCGTCGCCGCAACTGACGCAGAAATTTATTTCTCTGTACATGCTCTGCCACACATTAAAAACTTCACGTGAAACGCCTAGTTTATTTAGTTTTCGCCATAAAGCTTATAATGCCATTATGCCTTTATTTCGCCATAACACTTATAAAATATACAGTGAACGTAACGGTGGTCTCTGGGAGTAGTTATGTGAAATGTTTAGGAATAAGGACTTCCCAACTTATGCTCAGAGACCATAGAAAAATACATACATACATACATACATACATACAAACAGCATATACAATGAACCGTTCTGGAAAGATTTCTGTTTGACATTTCCCCTCCTGTTCCCCCATCCAACCTGCTTGTCCTCTTCGGGTTGTTGTAGTCTTGGGTTTTTCTAACGTGGCAGCTGTGGGTATTATCTTCAAGATGGAATATGGCACGACTTTTCGCGTCTTTCCCGGTCGTGCCGCTAGAGCCGTCTGATCTGCAGCACTGCTTGATACGGTCGCGATCATGCGACATTTTGCACCAGGACAGAGAAAGACGCAAAAAGTCGTGACATAATCCATCTTGAAGATAATATTCACAGCTGCCACGATAGAAAAACCCAAGTTTAGTACCAAAGATTGCTGCAAGAGTACTCTGTTGATGAACGGGATTCATCCCGCAACTTGTATTTACGTAATTCGAGATATACTCTTTGACGTAATTCGTAGTCCGTTGAAGCCTTGCCGAGCCACATGACGCTTCAAATATGAGTGTCATGGTAAGATTTCTTCTCCAGATGGCCGTACTATATTGAATTTTTGCAGTGTGTAGTGAACTCCAGCAGGTAATGTTGGTCAAACTATTTTTTCAAGTTGGTAAATGCGTTTGTGTACTATGTATATGTCGTTCAAGGGAATTTTTGTGAACATTGCATTGGTTGTGTGTGAGCATTATCATGGTCTTGTTTGCAAAACTGAGTGCCATACGTTCTCATTACAATTTGAAACATCTGTTTGAAGAGTTTCCATACGTTTAATACGCCTTGGACGAGTACCTTCGTAACTTAACCCTAGTAAATGCTAAGGCGTTTACTACTGTAGTAGGACGGAAACGTTTTCCGCGGAATTCGTATAAAAGGTAATCAAATAAATGAAATGTTGTAAACAAATTATAGTAAGCAAATTAAAAAATGAAATGTTTTTTAAAGTGAATTTCTACCATCTTAATACAACTCTCAATACCGTAATTATTTTAGCATTTTCAATAACTTAATATTTCTTTTGTATTTTTTTGCTGGAAAGGTGTTTTAGATAATTAAATAATTGATGTTTCAAAAAATATATAACAAATCGAAAGAATTGAAAGTTCATCTCTGCGTTGCTTACTTTCGGAAAAAACATCGTGCTAACAAGGTCTATCTATGGAAGAATCTTGTTCCATATTCATCTGTTATTAAGGAATTGTGTCTTAAACGGGTTGCTGAAAGCCGATGCAGAAACATCAAGGTCTTTGAGGAAATTGAGGAAATGCCAAGAAACTCGTGCAGGTACACTGGTAGTTCTAGCAGATCTCATGGATTACGTCCATGGTAAATGTGATGAAATGAAGATATTATTTTTTAAATTTTTATATTTTACGTCAAAAAACAGTTCAAACTGCTTATGACGTGTTATGGGGAAAAGTGAATTGTGCTCACATTTTCAAAATTCTGTGATCCCTACAGTAAGTCATATGCTACTTAAATTATATATTATTAAAAAAACCTCCCATGTAATAAAATCTATTTTCAAGGATAACTAAGCAATAAATTTGGCTCTTAACCATGTCCTTCGGAATAATACTTCCTGCCGCGACGACATGGAAACGATAATTTGAATTATTCTATTTCCCACTGAATTCTAGAAGACGTGCACAGAAAATGAAGTTACATTTATGTCCAGAAGCAAAACAAGGGGCCATCTCAGAATTTGCTCAATGGATCAGGGAAACTCGACGAAAAACCTGATCGAGATGGGGGTCATTGACCCGGAGGCTGTAGTACAATACTTGTTACAGGTTGTTTATACACATTTATAGAGACCAAATAATGCATCATGTATCATTGTTAAAATTATTGTTACTTTTCTTGTGATACTCAGTATAGTCTCTAATTGTATAGAACAGTTATGCAGCAGAAACGATTTCACTTGGGATTTAAACTTTTCTATCGAATTTAATCGTTTAATGTCATCTGACAAAGTGTTGTAAAATAATGTACATGTATTGTATGTGAATTTTTTGTATTGAGCTGTTGATACTGTCACCTGATGAATATGATTTCTACGTCGAGTGTTATAGTAATAGACATCGGCATTTTCTGAAAATATATTCCCGCACTTAAGCAAAACATTTTTGACAAAAACCACTGATTCGTAAATAAACAGACACGGTAATAGTAAAATTCCTACATTAATGAAGAGAGGCTTACATGAAACACGTGGGTGGGATTGGGTAATTATTCGTACAATTCGTTTTTGTAATCTAAAAGTCTGGGAGCTATAAGATGTATTTCCCCAGAATATTAAGCCATATCTCAGGCGGGAGTGAACATTCCCGAAATATACACATCGAGCAGTATGAAGGCTGACTGAATTTGCAAGAATTCTGAACGCGTAGCATAATGAACTTAATTTTGTGTTCAATTCATTTAAATGGACATTCCATTTAAGGTTTGACTGAATTGAGACACCTAAAAAGTTTGTTGCCTTAACATCAGTCAATGGTACACCGTTCATTTTCAATGGAGCACAGAATTGTTTATTTGAAACGGAAAACTGCATTAAAACCGTTTTCTTTTAGTTTACTATTAATTTGTTATTTCGGAACCAATTTGAAACATCTGATATTGCACTATTTACGGTTTCTTTATTGCAAAGGATGTTCGTATCATCTGCAAAGAGAACCGTTCTTCCGTTTCTAATCGTCGAGGGCATATCGTTTACGTAAAGTAGGAACAGAATAGGGCCTAAAATCGATCCTTGAGGAACTCCACGTGCAATGGGCCAAGAGTCGGAAAGGTGCGTACATAATGTTCCATCATTCCAGTAAGGTATTTCAACTCTCTGAGATCGTTGTTTAAGGTATGAACATAACCAATCTAGAGCAATACCACGGATTCGATATGAAGGTAATTTTGAAAGTAAAATGTCATGATCAATGACGTCAAAAGCTTTTGAGAGATCTAAAAATAATCCAATAGGTGCCTCGCTTTGATCCAATGATGAGGCGACATCTTTAAGAAAAGAAAATATAGCTGTTTCCGTTGATTTTGATTTTCTAAATCCATGTTGGCAATCTGAAAGCGCGTCGTGTTTACTGAGAAAGGTTTCCATTCGTACGTAAAAAAGTCTCTCTAATATTTTTGAAAAAACTGATAGAAGAGAAATGGGCCGATAATTTTGAATTTCATTTTTGTTGCCTTTTTTGAAGAGCGGCTTAATTTTAGCTGTTTTGAAAATATCTGGAAACGTTCCGGTGCATAACGTTGAATTAAATATGTGAGTTAACGGGTGTATAATGGCATACGCACAGGTCTTTAACAAAGCATCCGGGAATTCATCTAAACCGGATGAATATTTATTTTTTAGTTTAGCGATTATTTTTAGAATTTCATAGTAAGTAGTTTCGGAAAAGAACATCGTGTCTAAACTTTTGGGTGAACTGTCTATTATTGAATTTGGTGCCTGAAGACCTTTAGTGAGATTCGCAGCAATTCTCGAAAAGTATTGGTTAAAGAGACTAGCCACTGTTGCCGGGTCGTTCACATTTATATCGTTATATTTTAAAACAACGTTCTCTACAGGATTTCTAGTTGATTTGGTCGTATTTTTTATTATATTCCACATTGCTTTTGTTTTGTTACTTGAGTTCAAAATATCCTGATCGTGTTTCATGATTTTAGCCCGCCTTATGACTTTTCGTAACAATGTTTTGTATTTTTTAAAGTAGATAAGGAAATCTTGAGTTACGTTATGACGTTTAGAAATGAAAGAAAGGATTCGCTTGTTTTTACAAGATGTCCTAATCCCTTGTGTTATCCAAGAATTGCTTTTCCGTGAAATATTTAATTTTCTTTTTTGAAGAGAAAAGCAAGTGTTAAAATGAAATGAAAGAGTTGAAAAAAAGAATTATATTTGTCGTTTGTATCAACATGTGTTAGTATTATAAGAGGTTGCACGTTTTGCCGTAGTCACGATTTGGGAAAACATTTCTCGTAACTGTGCATTTTCAATGGTTTAATAATAGAATAAATAATTTAAAATCATGATTTAAAATATTCATTCCTTCGCCTTAAAACGTGAAGGTTGTAGGTTTGTTGGTCAATATGAATATTTAATTTCGAAGTGGTTCGTAGGCATACGTTGTGTGACCTCCTGTGTTGGGTTTAGATATTACAGGTCTCAAAAACAAAACAGAACAAAAACAAAAAAGTGCAAGTATAGGTCTATCATCGCATTGTAATAAGGTTTACCACGTGTGTAAGCAATGGAATATCACGCTTTACTACTGTGGCGAGCATTGAAATAGTCTGGCAGAAGATTGAGCTTGTCCCACTCGGGCGTGTGAAGAATTTGTGATCAGGGCATTGAATGTTCAAGAAAGGTTCTCAAGTTACAATGTAACTAAGTAAAGTAACTAGGCAAAATGACTAACTAAATAAACACGTGAAATGGTACCTACATGTCATTCTCATTGCGTTTCCCCCTACGAACATTACGACAATAGTGGTTGGATGACGGTTCATAAGTGCCGTTTTGTAACATTATCTTAGGATATGAACTAAACAACGAAACATATTATTACACGCAACAAAATTTTATTTTATAACAATAAGAATTGTAAATACTCAAGGAGATCGCAGGGTGAAGTGGCTCAGTGCATCAACTGATGTCGCTGTAGTGCCTCTGACCGGAAGGTTGTAGGTTCGAGTCCCGACAAGTCAAGATTTTCGATACTAGCTTGTCAGCTAGGTCGAATTCAGTCGTTGTCTGAAGGAGAATTCTAGCGGCCGGCTGCTCTAATAGGTAGTTTTCCGTGTTCTCTCCGATCAACGCCAGGCGAATGCCAGAGCAATACCCTAACAAACGGGCCACCTGACCGCGCGAGCGATCTTTCTTTCCTCTTCCTTGTCCTATCCTCACCCCATTACACACACTTACTGTAACATGCACTACACTTCCACTCATGTCGGGAGACCGGTCGGGAGCTTACAGCGTGTCCCGACTGGTGCGGTGCGCGGCTGGTGGGGGATACCTGGTTGGGGCAAACCCCGCTAGCCGATGGTTGGCGCCGGATCTCGCCATCCAGCGGGAGAAGATCACCGCCACCTCCCGATGAAAAACATGCACTACACTTACGGGACTAAAGACCTCGTGCCCGGAATCACTAACAACCAACGAACCAACCCAAGGGGATAAGGAGAACAAAATATTTCACTATTTCCGTTTCTTATTGTTAGTCTGACATCATGAGTTTGTTAATTCAGTCGCCATTGTTGGATTCACGAACTGTGAAACCGCCCGTATATCTGAAGAAACGTTCATAAATAATAAGCAGAATGGCCCGTCGAGGTGGGTTGGTCCACGTCCTGACGAGGGATAGAGAGGGCTCTCAAGTATTCCTTTCCTTCACAAGTCATTTTTCTTCTCCCCATTGTACATTCTCATTCTTCTATACCATCCTGTCTCTTTTCTTTTTCTTCTTCTATTTCACTGGCTCCCTCTGTATGCTGAACGCCCACCCATGTGTTTGCCGTGCATGGCGACCCGTGTCGGAGGGAATGTATGTCCTGGCGGTTGAGGGGCCTGTCTGTTTCCCAATTACTCTACTCGTGCTACTTTTTTCTTGGCATCCAGGGATACGTGCTCTTACGCATTTTGGGGAACATTCCTTGTAGGTCTCAATACACTTGCTTTGGCTACGGACTCTTCTAGACGGGCAGTCGGGAGCTAACCCACTCCTGATCAACCGGCTGATCCACATATACTAACGAAAAGAAGAAAGTGGAGGATAGTAAAAAATCTGACGTGGCAACATGCGATATATACCTGCCAACATTGTTTTATTTTAAAGACCTAGAATTTTTGGACCCTGCCATAAGGCTGAGGGACTCAAAGTCCACCGTAACAATTGAGGAAGACTCTGTTCTTTCACGAACGTCATTGCAAATGATACTTTAGTATTAGAGGAGGACAATTTCGAAGTAATTGGGTCATTCGATTTAGACCCCCAGTGTCAGTGTACGATACAAATGAACTCTGACATAAATTTGGAGTCAGGATGCAGCAACAGTGTTGTCACATTGCAACCAGTGTGCAGTAGCACTGTTGCTGCATCACTACCAGGGTGCAGCAACACAGTTGAGACACCGCAACTCCGCAATTCTTCTGGGTTGCGGACAAAGATTAAAAAGAGAGGGAGAGAGAGTGATGATGACATTACTCTTGCATTGCAGAATGCAATGAAAGCTTTGAAGAGGCTGGAAGATGACGATGATTGTACGACATTTGAAAAGTATGTTGGAGTGAGGTTAAGAAAACTTACGTACGAGGAACGTGTTGATGTTCAACACCAAGTTATGAATATTATATACAATGTAATTAAAAACAGAAAATGACAAATAAAGTACTTTATTAACTTTTAATTTTGTTTAAAAATATTGTGATAATTCATCCCTCATCCTCTGTGCTGCCACTGTACTTCTCTGACCAGGATCAACTGCTTGAGAAACAATTGATAGCAACTGGTCACCTGCAACAGTAAGAACTCTCATTATTTTCAAGTAAAATCTTCCTAGTTGTATGCCAAAAAATTATGAAGTGCAACTGTTGCCAGCACCAGATCATCAATCTTTTGGCCATCCAAGTTTATGGGCGACAATAGTATTCTGAACCTGTTGGCCAATATTCCAAAGGCGTTCTCTGCCACTCTCCTGGCTCTGGATAAGCAGTAATTGAAGTTTATTTTGTCTGCTGACAGGTTTCTTGCAGAGCAGGGTTTCATTAATCGCTGAGACAGTGAAAATGCATCGTCAGCAACAAAGTGGTATGGCACGTTCATTCCCGTACACAATGAACCACATGGAGGATATGTTTTTTATTTATTTTATTTATTTATTTACGTCAGAAAACAGTTAAAAACTGCGTATTACTCCATGTTTTTGTAAAGCGAAGTGTGCCTCCAAACTTCTCCATCACTCACACGCCCATTTACTCCCACATCCACATACAAAAATTTGCATCTGCATCTACAACTGCCAGCAGAACAATGGAATGTGCCCCCTTGTAATTAAAATAATATGATCCCGCAGATCTTGGTGCTCTGAAGACGATGTGCTTTCCGTCAGTAGCACCAATGCACATCGGATAGTCCCAAAGCTCTTCAAACCTTTGGGATACACTCAACACTGTGCTTGAGTCTGTGGACACTACAAGCAAAACATAAGTTTTATATCCATACCAATTAATGTGAATGTAATGCTTGTGCTCTATCAACTTACTTTCACATACAAAGGTCGCAAACGTGTGTAGATGGCTCAACACACTTCTGGCACAATTTTACTAATGGTGCTTTAATGAATCCTCGTAGAAAACATGAGAGACCTGAACGTTTCTCCTGATACGAGAAATCGCAAAGTAACAGCCAGCCTGCAATAATTCAAAAACCAATATTTAGCTAAAACAACCCATCAACAAACCGATATAATATGCCTATGTAGTTTAAATATTTGGGTTGTGAATGGCCATTATACAGACTAATAGAGATATTAGCAGATTTCTGTATGTGCATTTATATATACAAAATATATACTTTTGTAATGTGCCATACCTTTCACGTGGAAAAATTGCAGCTCGCATACAGGTGTCCTCCTTCTTCTTAATATCAAGCACTATCAGACTCAGGAGCTCGTCAAAATTTTGTTCCGTCATCCTCATGAACTGACGATAACAATGTGGGTCTTCCAGACGCAATTCATTGTCTACCATGTGTAGCAGATCCACACCACTATCTCTCTTCTGTACCGAGGATTTCACCCAAGTGCAGCGTCTCTTTCTTTTCCTTTCTGCCGCGGCAGCAGATGCCACAATAATGCTAGCTGCCGCCTAGCGATTGTTTTCCTTTCCATCTCGCAAATAAAACCACAATACCTCTTTCTACTTCTTACACTGCGAATTCGTAACTATCTGATCATTCTTCTCGCTAATTTCATTTGTTTCCATAAATGCAATGTTCAACTGTTAAACTTCCAGCGCTTTTTGCGGCGTTCGGAGGAAGCATTTTCATCACGATTACGTACAGACTAGGAATGACCGTGTAAAGCGCTGAATCACGATCATCCAGTTTCGGTACGCATAGAATCGAACGTCCTTTTTCCATCCAGTTTCTGTACAGAAAAATGATGAAAAAAGGATGAAAAAATGACCGTGTAAAACAGGCTCAACACTTTCCCGCCCGTGGACCTAGCTCTCTTTAGTCCCTCTGTTTCTACAATCTTCGAGTGGACTGTCCTTGGCGACCTGCATGGCAGTGACCATTTTCTCATTTTGGTCAACCTCGATATTCCCGATATGAACGTTGCCCGCCCTCCTCGCTGGCTAATCCACCGAACTGAGTGGGAAACCTTCAAGAAAGAATTAAGAATATCGGATAACTGCTCAAACGACATCGATGTTATGTTATGTTGCCGTTTTAATAACGCCGTCCTCCATGCGGCCTCATTTGCCATCCCGAAGTCGTCGGGCCATGCACGACATCCCCCCGTGCCATGGTGGAACGCTGATTGTGCCACCGCGGTCCGTGATCGGAAGAGGGCATTGGCAAAACTTAGTAGGTTCCCAACCATGGAAAACCTAATAAACTATAAAAGATCCCGAGCCAGAGCTAGATTAACGATACGAGAAAGTAAGGATGCGTCCTGGAGAGCTTACATCTCGTCACTCTCTTGCTGTTCATCCCGTAAACTAGTGTGGAGAAAGGTCCGACAGATCGGTGGAAGACTCCCTTGGCCGTCTATCTCAGGGCTTATGGTGAATGGCAATCTCCTAACCTCTCCACAAGAAATTGGTGAAGAAATGGCCTCTCATTACGAACATATCTCCAGCTCTCCACTATCCTTCTGGCTTTCAAAAAAGAAAAGAAAAATGGAAAACTGTAAATTAGACTTCTCGAGTCGCGTGGAGGAAGATTACAATGCCTTTTTCTCCATGGACGAACTCTCCTGTGCCCTCGCTTGTGCGAAAGATTCTGCTCCAGGACCAGACCAGATACATAACCAAATGTTGAAATACCTACCTGAAAACTCTCGTTCCTTTCTCCTCGGCATTTTCAAGATTTGGGCCGAACATGCAGTACCAAGAATTTGGCGAGAGGCCATTGTACTCCCAATCCCTAAAGAAGGAAAGGACAGAACAACCCGCTCAAGTTACTGCCCAATCTCGCTCACAAGCTGCGTGTGCAAGCTTTTAGAGCGAATGGTAAATACACGTCTGGTCTGGCACCTGGAACAAAAGAACCTATTTACACCTCTCCAATGTGGCTTCAGGAAGCACAGGTCAACCATGGACCACTTATTCTCTCTTGCTGCGCAGATTTCCACTTCTTTCGTGCTACGTCAGCACCTGGTAGCAATTTCCTTCGATATAGAGAAAGCGTGTGACACCACCTGGAGGTACTGTATTCTTCGCACCTAGCCTTAGGGGACGTCTCCCTTTGTTTCAAGTAGGTTTTCTTTCATCAAGATCTTTCCGCGTCCGCCTTGGCGACATGTTATCCTCTAGTCACCAGTTAGAAAACGGTGTTCCGCAGGGATCGATTTTGAGTGTCACTCAGTTTGCCATTGTTATCAATAGTATTGCATCAGTTATCCAGGAGCCTGTGAAGGCATCACTGTTCGTTGACGACTTTGCAATTTCTTGCTCCTCCAAGAGCGTGCAAGTTATTGAGAGGCAGCTACAACTTGTGTTCAACAAACTGCAGGAATGGAGCGATGAAACAGGATTCAAGTTTTCTACCTCAAAAACCAACTTCATGCACTTCTGTAGAATCCATCACCTCCATAATCACCCCGACCTTTCTCTTGGAGTACAGCAGCTCCCATTCAATGAATCCGCAACCTTTCTTGGGCTCACATTCGACAAGAGCCTAACCTGGCGAAAACACATCCGTAATCTACAGGGCCGATGTGTATCACCTATGAATCTCCTTCGCACTCTTACTGGTAGGTCTTGGAGTGCAGACCGTGTTTATCTTTTACGTTTGTATAGAACTCTCATCCGCCCTATCTTGGATTACGGATGCATAGTGAATGGGTCAGCGTCTCCATGAACCCTCCGGCCATTAAATACCATTCACAATGCCGACATAAGGATTAGTACAGGCGCCTACCGTACGAGTCGCATCGAATGCCTCTTGGCCGAGGCTGGAGAACCATCTCTGAGCCGAAGGCGGGATATTCTGAGTGCCTCCTATGGCGCGAAATTATCCAATGTTAATACTCCCTCGCGCCAAGCAGTCCTCCTTCCAACCCACTTGACTTCATATGCACTTAGACCATCGTTACCCCATCCCCTGGGAGTCCGTTTCCGTATGCTTTTACAGAAGCTTAATATAAAACTACCCAAGCCTGTGAAACACCCCCGAAACCTTGTTTCCCCTTGGAAACTACACCCTATAATAGATTTTAGACTATCTAACCTTCCTAAAACCTTAACTCCCCCAGCATATTCTTATCGGAATTTGAGGCGATAGAATCGACGTATCCTGGCCATTACTTCATTTATACCGATGGCTCCTCTCAAAACGACAAAGTCGGATGTGCCTTCTACTGCAGTAGAGCTACGCGAGGTTTTCGATTAGACCCTTCGTGCAGCGTCTATACAGCAGAGAAGTATGCGCTCTTGGAGGCACTGAAATTTGCTGAATCGATGTCATTAAAGATAGTAGTGATCTGCAGTGATTCCAAAAGCTCTCTTGAATCCATCTCCTTCTGGTCTTTTGACCCACTGACAATGACCATCCCTCACCAAATCCATCATCTATTGGTCCGCCACTATATTTTAGTCCTTTGTGGGGTCCCTGGACACGTGGGAATAAGAGGAAATGAAATAGCTGACCAGGCGACAAAGTCTGCCACGAACAAAAGAGAATTAGACATCTTCACAGTCCCCACGGAAGTCACTAAGCTCTTTATAAAACGCTCTATCCGCAGTGAATGGCAAACAGAGTGGCATAACTCAGATTTTAAGCTCACGAGAACCAAGGATTCCATAAATCCTTGGACTTCATCTCGTGATGCTCGGCGCGAGGAGATCATTTTAACACGCCTCCGGATCGGTCACTGCCATTTCTCCCACGGTTATCTCCTCCAAACCAACCCCTATATGCGAATGCTGCAAAATAGATCATACCGTGGAACATGTTCTCTTGCACTGTGTTAAGATAAGAGATAGCCGTCGAAGGCATCACCTTGCTAGCTCCCTAGCGGAGATTCTTAGAAATGAATCTTCTCTCTGAAAACTTTTTGGCTTTTTGCGAGAGACTGGCTTTTACAGCTTTATCTGAGAGAAGATGATAATGCCAATTATTGGCTTTTTCCCGAGTTTAAAAAGAAACTATCTGGCATTTTTCTGCCAAACCTTTTTATTAGGATACGGTCCTTTTCAATTTTACTTTGCTTTCTATTTAAAGATTTTAATTTTCTTTTGTTAGCTTGGTACTGCAATATTGTGCACTGGACTTAAAATAATTTGACACGGGCACAAATGACCTTAGCCGTTGAAGCGCCCATAAACTCAATCAACCAATAAGCAGAATGGCAAATTTAAAGCCGAAAAAATAAACAAAACTGAATTTATTTATGAATTTATTTATCTTTTAGAAACAATTTTTATATTAGCAGGTTTAGCTTTAACATAAAAATGACCATATTTTAATTTACAAACCTAGGTGTCAAGTTTTAAGTTTGTTTTAAATTAAAGTAATATTCAAAATTATATATAAGGCAACTATTTCATATATGAGGCACTGAGAGCACAAGTAGACTAACTGCAAGGAAGTCAATATGGAGGAAACAGACCTCATAATAAGGGCTCAAAAATAATTATTTTCTTTGTAGCATTTCAGCATATTCAAATGCGTACTATGTAACTGGTTTTATGGAACATTTCTAAAATAAAAAAGTAAAAAAGTTATTTTATAGTAAAATAATGCCCATTTTTGAGGCTTAGTCGATTTTTTACTCTAAGTAGTTTTACAGTTTAAATGAAAAGTTTGTTAGTACAATGAATATTATTGCTGTTTAATGCACAAAGTCTTTTAAGGGTTGCATACTTTGTGACATTATAATATTATACATTTTATATGTAATATTTTACATTGTTTTCTATAATTTTAAAGCAATATTTTCAATTTCAAAGTCATCCAAAAAATCAGGACGGGCAATGTTTCTAAATCATTGGAAGAAGTTTTAACTTTTTGTGGAAATCATGATAAATTGGGGGTACAAATTGAAGCAAACTGAACAGGTCTTTTTTTTTTGCTTTGTATAAGCATCTTTGCATTTTGCCGCTGTTCCAGTATTCAGGAAGGAAAATACTTTTTTCTTTTCTGAAAAAAATAAGCCAAAATCCTTATCACACGGCAGGTACGAGTGTTCGCTAACTAAGTTTCTTTTATTTCCTTTACAGAAAACTCTCAGCTCCTTATAATGTGATTACGTAGGCTTCCGCGGCCGGAGTATGTTTCTTGGCTGTCCGGGACAAGCCGCGTCGATGTTCTTGTGGCTGACGTTTCGGCCAACATATTGTGGCTTTCTTCAGAGCGTACTGCTGTACTGCTCAGAGCAGTACGCTCTGAGGAAGGTTACAATATGTTGGCCGAAACGTCAGCCACAAGAACATCGACGCGGCTTGTCCTGGACAGCCAAGAAACATACTCCTTATAATGTATTTCAAATAATAATTTTATGTATGGTTGCTTGCCAAACTTGTAATTTTCCTGCGTTTGTAATCGAGTGAAATTAGTCATTTGATACATAAATATATTTTTGTTTGTTAACACATTTAAAATTTGTTCGTTTGTATATTATATTTCATGTAACGTATTTGAAGCCTCCCCCGCCCATTTTTCTTTAAATACCTCCCAATGGTCACGTGATTGTTTACGTTTGGTTCTAAGCACCTTTGAAGTGCCATGCCACTTTGTAAGTGCAGTGCCGTTTGCACACTCTGTTATAAATATTTATTTGCTTTACTTTATTTTCATTTTGGTATTTTGTTTAAATTGGGAGTCTGTTATACTATATCGAGTGCAATGTTTCTTCGTAATTTATCCTTTATACAGTCTAGCCTGTGGAAGGGGAAAATTGAGTTCCCCGAAACGTCGCTCCGAAATGTCCTTAGACACTCTTTATGTTTATTGTATATATGCATATGAATTAGAAAATGGTTGTTTTATATAAAGCTGTCAGTAAACGGAAACCTTGTGGCGCAATTCATTGAATTATACTATATGTAAGTGAACGATAGACAATTTTCTGTATCAGATGTTTATAATATATTGGCATGGTTCAGCAACTTGTTTCTGTTCTGTTCTCCACACTTATCAGAGTACATAATTAGTTTTTCAGCCCCGATAAAATTGCGTATGAAATAGAGCAAACAACCAATTTCTTTTGCCCCCTCTGGACACAATGGGTATATTCCAAAGTAACAAGTATCCATCATCATTTTGCATACTGAGGATACCAAAGCAATATGTCCACAACTGACGTTTGTAATAGCAAACTCCAGTTGAGATTACCGACGCCGGAAAAATTTTCATCAAAACAAAAGTTATGACTGTAACGTTGCCAACTGATTTGCTAAGCAAAGAATCACTCCGCAAACCAATACATGCTCACTCAGCTTTTTGCTGATGGAATTCTCGTTCGGCAAGTAACACTGTTCTCTCGTGATCATTATCTGATGAATGAAACAACGAATTAAATTTTTTGTAAAACATTTTTCCGAAAATGAAATGAGAAACTGGTATTTGATCCTCTATACAATACAGAGAATACACAATTGATACATTTAAATCTGGCCCTAAATACTTTCTACCGTTATTTTTATGATATGTATAATAGATTTCATAGGCAAATTTTTCAAAATTTTTCTATGAAACATTTTACGACACCACCTTTGTAGAATGTTGTTTTATTACCAGGTTCACCTATACCTCTACCATCACGAGGATGTGTTGATTTTTTCCCTTTATTCTTGAGTAACTTGTCAATTCTTCCAGTAAATACGGCTAAAGTATTCTGAAAGAAACTTTTGGACACCAAACAATTTGAATTTAGCAAATAATACAATTTTGTCTTTTCACTCCGTGAATGTTGTTAACGAAAGACAGATTTATCCATTTTAACCATGCCATGGTAAACAAGAAAGCCATCTACAGATCACGACTACTTGAATTTTAAAATTCATTGAACACTTTATCCAGCTTTCTCCATTTATGTTTTTGTAGCACTCATACCGGCACTACACTCGCTGATTGTCCGCAATTCCTTTCGAGATAAAAGGGTACCCGTACGGTTGGTGTTCACTTGACCTAGAGCTCTCCGCTCTTTTCTAATGTCACGAAGCCATTTCTTTTCGTTTCTAAGGCGCTTCTTTTCTCTGCTCTGTATCACGGCATTTTCGTTTGTCTCTGGCGCGTCCTCTGGAGTTGTTGCTCCAGCTGTGCTCGCACTCGCTGCTCCCGGCGCTTCAGGGGCTTCCCCATCGGACGCAAACATAGCTACAATAAATATTCATTCAGCAATGTAATATTAACTACACGACTGTAATGATAATTCTGAGCATTGGTATGCAGAAGCGAAGCAATATGTGCCATAAAAAGACTAGGTGAAAATGCTTTACAAATACTTTAATGCTTTAATATAATTAAATGCTTTAATATAATTAAAAATAATTGTTACTCGATTTCACAATATAGAAATAAATAAATTGTTTGTATTTCATTGGTTTTCGTAAGAAAAAACTTGCATTTTCAGAACAAATTCACTTTTTGAGATAGCTCTGGAAGTCTTTGAATATGAACAATATTATGGTATTGTTATCCGCAAGAAAAAAACACATTATCCTTGCAATTGTTCCTCATCGCTTTTCGAATTGGCTTCCATGCTGCAAAACTGAAATACATTTCTACGTGATCACTATACGAATACGTTGTTTCACGATGAATATGATTTCTACGTCGATTGTTATAGTAATAGACATCGGCATTTTCTGAAAATATATTCCTGCCCTTAAGCAAGTCATCTTTGACAAAAATCACTGATTCGTAAATAAACAGACAATGTAATGGTAAAATTCCTAGATTAATGAAAAGAGGCTTACAAGAATCACGTGGGTGGGTTTTGGTTATTATTCGAACAATTCTTTTTTGTAATCTAAAGGTCTTGGAGCTATAAAATGTATTTCCCCATAATATTATGCCATATCTCAGGCGGGAATGAACATTCGCGAAATATACACGAGTAGTATGAAAGCTGACTGAATTTGCAAGAATTCTGAATGCGTAGCATAATGAACTTAATTTTGTGTTCAATTCATTTAAATGGACATTCCATTTAAGGTTTGACTGAATTGAGACACCTAAAAATTTTGTTGCCTTGACATCAATCAATGGTACATCGTTCATTTTCAATGGAGCACAGAATTGTTTATTTGAAATGGAAAACTGCATTGAAACCGTTTTCTTTTCGTTTACAATTAATTTATTTCGGAACCAATTTGAAACATCTGATATTGTAATATTTACGGTTTCTTTATTGCAAAGGATGTTCGTATCATCCGCAAAGAGAACTGTCCTTTCGTTTCGAATCGTGAAGGGTATATCGTTTACGTAAAGTAGGTACAGAATAGGGCCGAAAATCGATCCTTGAGGAACTCCACGTGCAATGGGCAAAGAGTCGGAAAGGTGCGTACGTAATGTTCCATCATTCCAGTAATGTATTTCCACTCTCTGAGATCGTTGTTTAAGGTACGAACATAACCAATCTAGAGCAATACCACGGATTCCATATGAAGGTAATTTTGAAAGTAAAATGTCAAAAGCTTTTAAGAGATCTAAAAATAATCCAATAGGTGCCTCGTTGTGATTCATTGATGTGGCGACATCTTTAAGTAAAGAGAATATAGCTGCTTCCGTTGATTTTGATTTTCTAAATCCGTGTTGACAATATGAAAGCGTGTCGTGTTTACTGAGAAAGGTTTCCATTCGTACGTAAAAAAAGTCTCTCTAATATTTTTGAAAAACTGATAGAAGAGAAATGGGCCGATAATTTTCAATTTTAATTTTTGTTGCCTTTTTTGAAGAGCGGCTTAATTTTAGCTGTTTTGAAAATATCTGGAAACGTTCCGGTGCTTAACGATGAATTAAATATGTGAGTTAACGGGTGTATAATGGCATACGCACAGGTCTTTACCAAAGAATCCGGGAATTTATCTACACCGGACGAATATTTATTTTTTAGTTAAGCGATTATTTGGAGAATTTTATAGGAAGAAGTTTCGGAAAAGAACATCGTGTGTAAAATTTTGGGTGAAATGTTTGTTATTGAATTTTGTGGCTGAAGACGCTTAATGAGATCGGCAGCAATTCTCGAAAAGTATTGGTTAAAGAGGTTGTTGCCGGATAATTCACATTTATGTCGTTATTTTTTAAAACAACATTCTCCACAGGGTTTCTAGTTGATTTGGTAGTATTTTTTATTATATTCCACATTGCTTTTGTTTTGTTATTTGAATTCAAAATATCCTGATCGTGTGTCATGATTTTAGCCTGTCTTATGACTTTTCTTAACAATGATTTGTATTTTTTAAAGTAGATAAGGAAATCTTGAGATACGTTATGACGTTTAGAAATGAAAGAAAGAATTCACTTGTTTTTACAAGATGTCCTAATCCCTTGTGTTATCCAAGAATTGCTTTTCCGTGAAATATTTAATTTTCTTTTCTTGAAGAGGAAAGAAAATGTTAAAATGAAATAGTTGAAAGGAAAGAGTTATATTTGTCGTTTGTATCAACAGTATTATAAAGCGCTTGTCTCCTGTATCAAGTAATCAGTGAATTCTTTTATTTTACTTTTTGTAAACAATCTAGTCATACGTGTATTATTTATGTGTATTATTATACGTGTATTGTGTCATTGAATGCATTTCTTATAATGGTAAGAATCTGTGCATCGTGGTCACTGTATCCTAAATCTTTTGTTTCAACTTCATATTGAGTAGTAGTTTGCATAATTATAATTTGATCAATTGCCTTCATCGAATTTTGTGTGATCCGTGTAGGTACATTAATTGTAATGTCTAAATTGAAGGAATTAATTAAATTGAGAAACTTTTCTTTCTGTCAATATCAATAACTTAAATGTCAATAACTCAAATTCACAAAAACTGTGGGTCTGTCCGCTTGTACTCTCAGTTCCTCATATTTATTAATAATAATGTTTTATTATTTTAAATCAATCTAGATTTTTGGTTTAAATAGCTTTAATGTAATGTGATTACCTCCTGTCACAACTTACCTCCAATGTGAAAATGAAGCCTTTTCTTAGCGTATTTTCAGAAATGTAAAAATTTTTTGAATTAAATCTCAATGTTGAAGTTTTAAGTGAGGGTTGGTATCATAGTCATGTGTGTAAGTTTCAGATGTTTATCTGATCCCGACAACGGGGATACTAGAGTAGAAAATGTGGAAAAAATCCAAAATTGTAATTTTTAAGTGGATGTAATTTTCAAGTGATACGTTACATACCATCGATATTTTACAAAAAGTTACTATATGATATGTAAAAGCACAGAAAAATATTAAGGCTATAATTCTATTCCTCCTTTGAGAAATTACGTTGAAATCGAAACTTTGTTCATTCGTGTTCCATAGATTTGGTTGCAAATATTTCCCAAATAAAAACGTATAAGGTACGTACATATTATTTCGATTTTTAGGCCAGAGTATTCTGAATCCAATGGCTTTTATTCTAAAATGCTAGAACAACCAAGCGCCGAGTAATTTAGAAATGCTTATGTCTACAAACGCGATAAATGGCTCACGGCGTAAAACAAAAATGGCCGCCATTTTCAAACCATGTACAATAACAACAATGAAAAATTGTTATTGAACAGTCCAAGATAAGGAAATTTATATACAATGTATACATTTTTCCAGGTGGTCGTGCGACCACCACTTCAAATGGATTGACTCCCCAACTGACATCTGTGAGGGCCTCTCGTGGTGCTTAGCACTCCTGAGGGGACACCCCCTGTGAAGCCTTCGCGTACCAGAAGCAAGATTTGGTCATGGCCCAATAAGGTAATTAGCTCTGTAATCTGTATTCTGAAGTAACAACTCTAACTTTAGAAGTCTCGTTCTGCTATTGTTGTTTACGTATTTCAGTTTTCCGATATTTTCGAGTAATTAAAATTTCCTTTGCTTTCGTTTTGTAAATTTAAAATTGTTTATACAGTCGTCAGTTTGGTCTTGTTCATCAAATGAAATACGTACTGAAAAACACGCACTATGAGAATCATACAAAATTCCAATTATCTTGTAAAGGTTTTGGGATGCCATGAGATTTGAGACGATTGTTGATTGTTGATTGTTGGTTTGCGTTTTGGAAGGCCGTTTTTCGGAAGGGCCGTTATACTTTTATAATTAAAAAAGTCGCTTATTAATTCCTTTCCTTAAATGGGAAATTAAATTATTTCATTTATTTTTTTTTTACACTCGTCATTTATTACAAGATGAAGTCAAAAGAACAACTTTGCGTTACCTAATTTGTTACATCGTATCTTGGCCTTTGTACCTTGAAGTTTCTTTTTCGTTTCTGTTACGAACGGCTATGTTTACTTTCTTCTCCCGAGTGATGAGTTCGTTTCCTTTGTTGCCAAGACCTCTGATATTCCAAGTGTCAACTTTCAAGATGTTCGTTATTTCAAACCGTTTACCTTTTCCTGTACACAATTCGTTAACAAACTCGCTCGTATTATCATTCATGAGAATCATCAGAGTATAATGAGTTTATACTACATGGAAACACTAGATTGCTTTTATATTTAGATTGTAATGATTGTATTCACCAACATATGGTGAAATTGCAGTGGTCAAAATAAATCTTTCGGAAAACGAGATCGAACCCAAATATAATTTACTTGCATACTATTGCCAAGATTAAATTCAAATATACACGTTGGATAAGAAATTGTGGTGTAAAGTCGCCATGACAAGGTTTGTATGAAAGAGTCTGGGGGTGTATTTTAAGCTCGTTAGATATATCTATGTTGGGAACTAACCATGGTATGTATTAGTAAAGGGTACCCCCGGATAAGATAGTAAAGAGTTCCCCCAAACCAAATGAAATATGGGTAGTTACATTAAAATTCTAACATAAAAATAATATTTTTGAAAGGTTTCCTAACCCCCGACCCACAACCACACCCCTCTGCAGAAAAAACGCGTTTTTTTATTTTAAGTTTTATCGTTAACTTAATACTTGTATCGGACTGAAAAATATTATAAAATAATTTACACTACCAAAAAAAATATTTTACATTTTCTCAGAACAAAATTGAAACACAAAGTAGTTTTGAAAAAAAAACAACGAAATAATTTTTATTGTGTCTTAGAACCATGGAACAGGCTCGATAAAATCTCAAAAGTTGTTCTTAAAACACAAATTGTTGCGAATTTTTTCATTTTTTTAACAGCTGGGCTGCAGCTAAATAATAAAAACGATTTTCCCGCCTTCAAATAACCTTGACTTGAAATATACTTTTAAAATTACTGCAACAGTTCTGTGCATTTATTTTTGAGTATATTATACATTTATAAACATTATTTTAGCACTCAGTAATATTGCCACTTTGGAGTGTAATTACAAATTATCATTTTTTAAATCTTTCTAATCCTTTGAACGCCAAGGAAAGATAGTTTTTGGCAGTTTGTAAGAAAATAATTAAGTCACAGGTAAAGGATAAGTGGGGGACATGTGGGGAAATGAAGGGGAAGAGTTTTGAAATCGGATTTGCCAGAACTGTTTTACCGTGCCTTAGAACACGGGCCCCGGCACAAACAAATCTTAAACTTTTTTTAAACAGACATTTTTTAATTGCTGAGACATAGTTTTCAAAAATAAATCTTTTGTAGTTGAGTACTTGGCTGTTCGGTAGACGTGGTCCTAGGCACCTGCGACCTTCCTCCTAGTGGAAGGTCACAAAATGGCGACTGAAACATTGGTACCTGTGCCTAGGATGCGGCATCTCCCGGACAACTAAATAGTTACTGACTCCGGTAGTGGAAGCCTTTGCTGTCACATCTGTAGATGTTTCAGACTAGAGAAAAAGTTGTTTTTTCCCTTACCTAAGTATTTATTCTGGTATGCGTATAAATAAATATACGTATTGGATTTCAATACATATACTTAGATGTACATTTTTGTATTTCATACAGGCAATGACATGCGCCATTGAAAATGAACCAAATGCATTTGGTCGATGTTAAGATACAATTCTTTGGTCTCTCAATTCAATCCTCAAATGGAATATACAATAACCGAATGAAACACGAAATTAAATTCATTATCTTATTTAGACAGCATTCATGTAGCTCGTTCATTGTATTTTGCCAATGTATATTCGTGCCTGAGATGTGGCATAATATTTTGGAGAAGCTCTTCCTATAGTACCCAAATTTTAGATTGAAGAAAAAATTAAAAGAATAATAAGAAAATGTCATCCACGTAATTCCTGCAAGCCTCCCACTCCTTCTGGCTGCATAACTCAGTGAACTGAACATTTAATCTTACTATTTCCTTGCGCTACTTTCGAATATGTAGTTTTTATCGAAGCTGACTTACTTAACGGCGGGAAAACTCATAGGAACTCTAGAAAACTAGCAGGAACTCTAATAACCCTGCTAGTTCTTCTACATATATCTGCAGACATTCCTCCTCTGTCCTGTCGAAGTCTAGGTCTGGACTCCCCGGTAACCTGGACAGCGTGTCTGCGCTGGCGTGCTGGGTGGTCCTCCTGAAATGGATCTGGTAGTTGTAATCTATCAAGAATAATACCCACCGCTGCAGCTTGTTTGCGGTACCTTCTGGGATCCTCTTTCCGGGGGGAAATAGTTGCACATGGGGTTTGTGGTTCGTAATTATGTGGAATTTACCGCCATAGAGGTAATCGTTAAACTTCCGCGAAAACTATCCCCAGCGCCTCCGTTTCAATTTGAGAATAATTCCTTTGGTACTTATTCTGGGATTTAGAAGCAAACGCGATTGGTTTCTCCACTCCATTCTCATTCTTCTGCGACAGCATTGCTCCCTAACCATAGTCAGAGGCGTCCACGACTACTGTCGTGATTCTTCCTGGCACAAAATGATTCAGTTTGGCAGTCTGTACCAATGTTTCTTTTAGACGGTGCAGGGCTTTTTTGCAGTCTTCTGACCAGACGAATCTGACTCCCTTTTTTCTCAACTCATTTAAAGGGGCAGCTATTGAGTAGAAATTCTTGATAAACTTGTAGTAGTTTATCTTCCTCAGTAAAGCTTGGAACTGCTTCACGTCCGTGGGTGGTAGCAGCTGTGAAATGGCTTCCACATACTGGGAGGTGGGTGCTATGCCGGTGCGGTCCAACACATGTCCCAAGAAAACCATTGGATCTTTAAAGATCTTGCACTTTTCTTTGTTTACTTTTAATCCATTTTTCTGGAGCACCCTGAATAAATTTTTGAGATCCCACTTATGCTCCTCTACCGTACTGCCGGTGACGATGTCGTCCACGTAGTTGCAGCAGCCTTTTAAATCCGCTGTTAATAGCTCTAAACAACGCTGAAAATGTGCGGCGGCAGAATTAACGCGGAATGGCAACCTGTTATACCAAAAGAGACCCAGTGGATTGTTTATGACCAAAATCTCCCTGACTTCTTGTTCCAGTGGCAACTGCAAGTAAGCGTCACGCAGATCGATCTTTGAGAACCGCTGCCCACCGGACAATTTGTAGAGCAGATCCCCCGTGGGGCCGGGGAGCTAGGGGACGGGGTAATGTTCCACCTCCACTTGTTGGTTCATCGTGCTCTTAAAATCGCCGCAAAATCTGATTGCCCCATTTGGTTTTTTACCACTACTAACAGTGTGGCCCACTGGTTTGTGGGCACCCGAGTGATGACGCGATCCTCTTACAGCCGTGTGAGTTCTCCTGCGACTTTTTTTGAGAGCCCATGGGACCGGTCTTGATTTGTAAAACCGACGCTTGTACCCATCTTTTAGCTGGATCTTGGCTTGAAAGTTTTTACACCCTCCCAGACCGGGAGAGAACACCTCCGCGAACTCTTGCTCTAGTTCGCCAATGGTCTGCGATTCTTCTTCATCTGAGATCTGATTCACGAAGTTTACCACTCCAAATCCTAACTTGTTGAACGAATTCAGCCCCAGGTTATTCGAGACATCATATCGGTTCACTATAATGGTTTATATTGTTGTTGTACGTAGGGCCACTTTACCCAAAACCTTAATTAGTGTTTTGCCAAAAGCAGACAGTTTAGGATGTACATTCGTGTACCTTGGTGCCCTTACACGTTGGTAAGTTTCCAAGTTAGTGTAATCGCGGTACCTGTGTCCAACAAAAAATTCACCGGCTTATCGCCCAAACTGACTCTAAACATGAACTTATTTTGCCCCTCACTGTTCAATACCTGGTTAATGGCGTCGATTTCCATTTCTTCTTCCCGTCTTCGGCAACGCTGCATCAGCTTTTTTCCTCGCATACTTCCTGTATATGGCCCACTGTTTTGCACCAAAAAACACCGCGCTTCTCTAAATCTACACCTCTCATGAATGTTTTTTCCACAGTTTTGCGAGATTTCTTTTTATAGTTTCTTATTCGCGCACTGACCCTGTAACTGTCACTTATCTCGATGCAATGGACTTATTCTGGGTTGGCGGTAACGCCTAGGCCGACCATTGTTGCCTTCTCTCTAGCTGCTTCTGTAGCCACTTGTCCTGTAACTGTCACTCTCAATAGTCCCACAATCAGTAGTACTTCCATTCGAACTATTTGCACTCCGCACTGCCCCATTGTTTTTTACTTGGAAAACCTGCGCCTCGGATGTGATCTGGCGAGCATTTTCGCACGTTATCTCGTACGTCTTGCACAAGTTCCGTACTTCCTCTAAAGACGAATCACCGCTCTCCAGAGCCAAAAACAGCTTTGCAGAGCCTAATTTTCTCTTCGGGCGTGTGTAGAACCAGACAGTTCAGTAATCCACTCACTGTGTGTTTGCCCCTCACTCATTCTACATCTCTCTCGCGCGCGCGTTTTTCTCTCTCTTTCGGGCGTTTTTCTCTTTCTCTATCGCGTTTTCTCTCTCTCTCTCACTCTCTCTCTCTCTCGCGCGCGGGCGTTCTTTCTCTCTCTCTGTTGCGCGCGTTTTTTATCTCTCCCTCTCTCTTGCGCGGGTCTTCTCTCTCTCTCTCTCTCTCTCTCTCTCTCTCTCTCTCTCTCTCTCTCTCTCTCTCTCGCGCGCGCGCGCGTTCTCTCCCTCTTTCAGTATTTTCATTCTCTAATTACAGAAATTATCTTAAAATCAGGGCTGTCTCTTTACGGCTCTACCTCTTTCCGTCTCTGTCCCTTCCCGTCTGTCCCTTCCCGTCTGTCTCTTTTCGTCTGTCTCTTTTCGTCTCTGTCTCTTTTCGTCTCTGTCTCTTTTCGTCTCTGTCTCTTTTCGTCCCTGTCTCTTTTCGTCTCTGTCTCTTTTCGTCTCTGTCTCTTTCCGTCTCTGTCTCTTTCCGTCTCTGTCTCTTTCCGTCTCTGTCTCTTTCCGTCTCTGTCTCTTTCCGTCTCTGTCTCTTTCCGTCTGTCTCTTTCCGTCTCTGTCTCTTTCCGTCTCTGTCTCTTTCCGTCTCTGTCTCTTTCCGTCTCTGTCTCTTTCCGTCTCTGTCTCTTTCCGTCTCTGTCTCTTTCCGTCTCTGTCTCTTTCCGTCTCTGTCTCTTTCCGTCTCTGTCTCTTTCCGTCTCTGTCTCTTTCCGTCTCTGTCTCTTTCCGTCTCTGTCTCTTTCCGTCTCTGTCTCTTTCCGTCTCTGTCTCTTTCCGTCTCTGTCTCTTTCCGTCTCTGTCTCTTTCCGTCTCTGTCTCTTTCCGTCTCTGTCTCTTTCCGTCTCTCTCTTTCCGTCTCTGTCTCTTTCCGTCTCTGACTCTTTCCGTCTCTGACTCTTTCCGTCTCTGACTCTTTCCGTCTCTGACTCTTTCCGTCTCTGACTCTTTCCGTCTCTGACTCTTTCCGTCTCTGACTCTTTCCGTCTCTGTCTCTTTCCGTCTCTGTCTCTTTCCGTCTCTGTCTCTTTCCGTCTCTGTCTCTTTCCGTCTCTGTCTCTTTCCGTCTCTGTCTCTTTCCGTCTCTGTCTCTTTCCGTCTCTGTCTCTTTCCGTCTCTGTCTCTTTCCGTCTCTGTCTCTTTCCGTCTCTGTCTCTTTCCGTCTCTGTCTCTTTCCGTCTCTGTCTCTTTCCGTCTCTGTCTCTTTCCGTCTCTGACTCTTTCCGTCTCTGTCTCTTTCCGTCTCTGTCTCTTTCCGTCTCTGTCTCTTTCCGTCTCTGTCTCTTTCCGTCTCTGTCTCTTTCCGTCTGTCTCTTTCCGTCTCTGTCTCTTTCCGTCTCTGTCTCTTTCCGTCTCTGTCTCTTTCCGTCTCTGTCTCTTTCCGTCTCTGTCTCTTTCCGTCTCTGTCTCTTTCCGTCTCTGTCTCTTTCCGTCTCTGTCTTTCCGTCTCTGTCTTTCCGTCTCTGTGTCTCTTTCCGTCTCTGTCTCTTTCCGTCTCTGTCTCTTTCCGTCTCTGTCTCTTTCCGTCGTCTCTTTCCGTCTCTGTCTTTCCGTCTCTCTTTCCGTCTCTGTCTTTCTCTGTCTCTGTCTCTTTCCGTCTCTGTCTCTTTCCGTCTCTGTCTCTTTCCGTCTCTGACTCTTTCCGTCTCTGACTCTTTCCGTCTCTGACTCTTTCCGTCTCTGACTCTTTCCGTCTCTGACTCTTTCCGTCTCTGACTCTTTCCGTCTCTGACTCTTTCCGTCTCTGACTCTTTCCGTCTCTGACTCTTTCCGTCTCTGACTCTTTACGTCTCTGACTCTTTCCGTCTCTGACTCATTACGTCTCTGACTCTTTACGTCTCTGACTCTTTACGTCTCTGACTCTTTACGTCTCTGACTCTTTACGTCTCTGACTCTTTACGTCTCTGACTCTTTCCGTCTGTGTTGCTTTCCGTCTGTGTTTCTTTCCGTCTGTGTCTCTTTCCGTCTGTGTGTCTCTTTCCGTCTGTGTGTCTCTTTCCGTCTGTGTGTCTCTTTCCGTCTGTGTGTCTCTTTCCGTCTGTGTGTCTCTTTACGTCTGTGTGTCTCTTTACGTCTGTGTGTCTCTTTACGTCTGTGTGTCTCTTTACGTCTGTGTGTCTCTTTACGTCTGTGTGTCTCTTTACGTCTGTGTGTCTCGTCTGTGTGTCTCTTTACGTCTGTGTGTCTCTTTACGTCTGTGTGTCTCTTTACGTCTGTGTGTCTCTTTACGTCTGTGTGTGTCTCTTTACGTCTGTGTGTCTCTTTAGAATCTGTTGATGATGATCTCTTTACGTCTGTGTCTCTTTCAGAATACATGTGTCTCTTTCCGTCTGTGTGTCTCTTTCCAGTCTGTGTGTCTCTTTCGTCTGTGTGTGTCTCTTTACGTCTTCACGTTTCCGTCTCCTTACGTTTCCGTCTCTCTCCTTACGTTTCCGTCTCCTCCTTACGTTTCCGTCTCTCCTTACGTTTCAGAAATCTCTCCTTACGTTTCCGTCTCTCCTTACGTTTCCGTCTCTCCTTACGTTTCCGTCTCTCCTTACGTTTCCGTCTCTCCTTACGTTTCCGTCTCTCCTTACGTTTCCGTCTCTCCTTACGTTTCCGTCTCTCCTTACGTTTCCGTCTCTCCTTACGTTTCCGTCTCTCCTTACGTTTCCGTCTCTCCTTACGTTTCCGTCTCTCCTTAGGTTTCTGTCTCTCCTTAGGTTTCTGTCTCTCCTTTACGTTTCCGTCTCCCTTACGTTTCCGTCTCTCCTTACGTTTCCGTCCCTCCTTACGTTTCCGTCTCTCCTTACGTTTCCGTCTCTCCTTACGTTTCCGTCTCTCCTTACGTTTCCGTCTCTCCTTACGTTTCCGTCTCTCCTTACGTTTCCGTCTCTCCTTACGTTTCCGTCTCTCCTTAGGTTTCTGTCTCTCCTTAGGTTTCTGTCTCTCCTTAGGTTTCTGTCTCTCCTTAGGTTTCTGTCTCTCCTTACGTTTCTGTCTCTCCTTACGTTTCTGTCTCTCCTTACGTTTCTGTCTCTCCTTACGTTTCTGTCTCTCCTTACGTTTCTGTCTCTCCTTACGTTTCTGTCTCTCCTTACGTTTCTGTCTCTCCTTACGTTTCTGTCTCCTTACGTTCCTGTCTCTTTACGTCGGTCACTTTAGGTGTCTGTTTCTGTACGTCTGTCTCTGTACGTAACTGTCTCCTTACAGCTCTGTCTCCTTACGACTCTGTCTCTGTATTGCCCTGTCTCCGTACGGCTCTTTCTCTGTACGGCTCTTCCTCTGTACGGCTCTGCCTCTGTATGGCTCTTTCTCTATACGGCTCTTTCTCTGTATTGCTCTCTAAGGTTTTGTTTCTTCGTTATTGTCTCTGTACGAATCTGTCCCTGTACTGCTCTCTCTCTCTTTACGGCTGTGTCTCTTTAAGGCTTTGTTTCTTTACGGCCCTTTCTCTGTGCCGCTCTCTTTACGGGTCTGTCTCTTTACGCTATCCTTTTACGTCTGTATCTTCATGGCTCTGTCTGTTTACGTCTGTCTTCTTACTTCTCTGTCTCTGTACGGCGCTGTCTCTATACGGCTCTCTCTGTACGACTCTTTGTCTCTACGGCTCTTTCTTTGTACGGCTCTGTCTCTGTGCCGCTCTGTATCTTTACGGGTCTGTCTCTTTACGCTATCTTATTACGGCTGTCTCTTTATGACTCAGTCTCTATACGTCTGTCTCTTTACTTCTCTGTCTTTGTACGGCTCTGTCTCTGTAGTCATGTCTGTACGGCTCTCTGTACGGCTCTCTCACTGTTCGGCTCTCTCACTGTACGGCTCTGTCTCTGTAGGGCTCTGTCTCTGTAGGGCTCTGTCTCTGTAGGGCTCTGTCTCTGTAGGGCTCTGTCTCTGTAGGGCTCTGTCTCTGTAGGGCTCTGTCTCTGTAGGGCTCTGTCTCTGTAGGGCTCTGTCTCTGTAGGGCTCTGTCTCTGTAGGGCTCTGTCTCTGTAGGGCTCTGTCTCTGTAGGGCTCTGTCTCTGTAGGGCTCTGTCTCTGTCTCTGTTTTCGTAGGGCTCTGTCTCTGTAGGGCTCTGTCTCTGTAGGGCTCTGTCTCTGTAGGGCTCTGTCTCTGTAGGGCTCTGTCTCTGTAGGGCTCTGTCTCTGTAGGGCTCTGTCTCTGTAGGGCTCTGTCTCTGTAGGGCTCTGTCTCTGTAGGGCTCTGTCTCTGTAGGGCTCTGTCTCTGTAGGGCTCTGTCTCTGTAGGGCTCTGTCTCTGTAAGGCTCTGTCTCTGTAGGGCTCTGTCTCTGTAGGGCTCTGTCTCTGTAGGGCTCTGTCTCTGTAGGGCCCTGTCTCTGTAGGGCTCTGTCTGTGTAGGGCTCTGTCTGTGTAGGGCTCTGTCTGTGTAGGGCTCTGTCTCTGTAGGGCTCTGTCTCTGTAGGGCTCTGTCTCAGTTCGTCTCTGTCTCTGTACGTCTGTCTCTGTACGTCTGTCTCTGTACGTCTGTCTCTGTACGTCTGTCTCTGTACGTCTGTCTCTGTACGTCTGTCTCTGTACGTCTGTCTCTGTACGTCTGTCTCTGTACGTCTGCCTCTGTACGTCTGCCTCTGTACGTCTGTCTCTGTACGTCTGCCTCTGTACGTCTGCCTCTGTACGTCTGCCTCTGTACGTCTGTCTCTGTACGTCTGTCTCTGTACGTCTGTCTCTGTACGTCTGTCTCTGTACGTCTGTCTCTGTACGTCTGTCTCTGTACGTCTGCCTCTGTACGTCTGCCTCTGTACGTCTGTCTCTGTACGTCTGTCTCTGTACGTCTGTCTCTGTACGTCTGTCTCTGTACGTCTGTCTCTGTACGTCTGTCTCTGTACGTCTGTCTCTGTACGTCTGTCTCTGTACGTCTGTCTCTGTACGTCTGTCTCTGTACGTCTGCCTCTGTACGTCTGCCTCTGTACGTCTGTCTCTGTACGTCTGCCTCTGTACGTCTGCCTCTGTACGTCTGCCTCTGTACGTCTGTCTCTGTACGTCTGTCTCTGTACGTCTGTCTCTGTACGTCTGTCTCTGTACGTCTGTCTCTGTACGTCTGTCTCTGTACGTCTGTCTCTGTACGTCTGCCTCTGTACGTCTGTCTCTGTACGTCTGTCTCTGTACGTCTGCCTCTGTACGTCTGCCTCTGTACGTCTGTCTCTGTACGTCCTGTCTCTGTACGTCTGTCTCTGTACGTCTGTCTCTGTACGTCTGTCTCTGTGCATCTGTCTCTGTACGTCTGTCTCTGTACGTCTGTCTCTGTACGTGTCTCTGTACGTCTGTCTCTCTGTACGTCTGTCTCTGTGCGTCTGTCTCTGTACGTCTGTCTCGCAGCTTGCGTCTGTCTCTGTACGTCTACTCTGTACGTCTGTCTCTGTACGTCTGTTGTCTCCTGTGCGATCTGTCTCTGCGTCTGTCTCTGTGCGTCTGTCTCTGTACGTCTGTCTCTGTACGTCTGTCTCTGTACGTCTGTCTCTGTGCGTCTGTCTCTGTACGTCTGTCTCTGTACGTCTGTCTCTGTACGGCTCTCTCTGTACGGCTCTCTCTGTACGGCTCTCTCTGTACGGCTCTCTCTGTACGTCTGTCTCTGTACGGCTCTCTCTGTCGTCTCTCTCTCTCTGTACGTCTCTCTCTCTGTACGTCTCTCTCTCTCTCTCTGTACGTCTCTCTCTCTCTGTACGTCTCTCTCTCTCTCTCCTCTGTGCGTCCTCTCTATCTCTCTCTCCTGTACGTCTCTCTCTCTCTCTGTACGTCTCTCTCTCTCTCTCTGTACGTCTCTCTCTCTCTCTGTACGTCTCTCTCTCTCTCTGTCGTCTCTCTCTCTCTCTGTACGTCTCTCTCTGTACGTCTCTCTCTCTCTGTACGTCTCTCTCTCTCTCTGTACGTCTCTCTCTCTCTCTCTCTGTACGTCTCTGTACGTCTCTCTCTCTCTGTACGTCTCTCTCTCTGTACGTCTCTCTCTCTCTGTACGTCTCTCTCTCTCTGTACGTCTCTCTCTGTATGTCCCTGTCTCTGTACGTCTCTCTCTGTATGTCCCTGTCTCTGTAAGTCTCTTTCTCTGTACGTCTCTGCCTCTGTACGTCTGTCTCTGTACGTCGTTCTCTGTACGTCTCGGTCTCTGTATGGCTCTGTCTCTGTATGGCTCTGTCTCTGTATGTCTGTGTGTCTGTACGTCTCTGTCTCTGTACGGCTCCATCTCTGTAAGGATCTGACTCTGTACGGCTCTGTCTCGGTACGGCTGTCTCTCTACGGATTTGTCTTCGCACGGCTCTCTCTCTGTACGGATCTGTCTGTGTACCGCTCTTCCTCTTTACGTCTGTCTCTTTGCTTCTCTGTCTCTGTACGCCCCTCTCTCTGCACGGCTCTGTCTCTTTACGGCTCTGTCTCTTTACGGCTCTGTCTCTTTACGGCTCTGTCTCTTTACGGCTCTGTCTCTTTACGGCTCTGTCTTTTTACTTCTCTCTGTACGGCTCTGTCTCTGTACGACTCTTTGTCTGTACGGCTCTGTCCCTGTACGGCTCTGTCTCTTTACGTCTCTGTCTCTTTACGTCTGTCTCTTTACGTCTCTGTCTCTTTACGACTCTGTCTCTGTACGTCTCTGTCTCTGTACGTCTCTGTCTCTGTACGTCTCTGTCTCTGTACGTCTCTGTCTCTGTACGTCTCTGTCTCTGTACGTCTGTCTCTGTACGTCTGTCTCTGTACGTCTCTGTCTCTGTACGGCTCAATCTTTGTGCGGCTGTCGCTGTACGGCTCTGTCTCAGTACGGTTTTGCCTCTGTACGTCTGTCTCTTTACGTCTGTCTCTTTGCGTCTTTTTCTCTGTACGTCTGCTTCAGTACGTCAGTTTCTGTACGGCTCCGTCTCTGTTCGGCTCTGTCTCTGTACGGCTCTCTCTGTACGGCACTGTCTCTACGGCACTGTCTCATTTCGCTCTGTCTCTTTACAGCTTTGTCTCTGTACGGCTGCCTCTGTAAAGCTGTCTTTTTACGTCACTGTCTTTTTACGTCTCTGTCTCTTTACGTCTCAGTCTCTTTAGGTCTCTCTCTGTGCGGCTCTGTCTCTGAACGGGTCTGTCTCTGTACGGCTCCATCTCTGTACGAATCTGTCTCTGTACGGCTCAATCTCTGTGCGGCTGTCGCTGTACGGCTCTGTCTCTGTACGGTTTTGCCTCTGTACGTCTGTCTCTTTACGGCTGTCTCTTTACGTCTCTCTCTCTGTACGTCTGCCTTAGTACGTCTGTTTCTGTACGGCTCTGTCTCTGTTCAGCTCTGTCGCTGTACGGCTTTGTCTCTGTACGGCACTGTCTCTACGGCACTGTCTCAGTTCGGCTCTGTCCCTTTACAGCTTTGTCTCTGTACGGCTGCCTTTGTAAAGCTCTCTTTTTACGTCACTGTCTCTTTACGTCTCTCCCTGCGCGGCTCTGTCTCTGAACGGCTCTGTCTGTGTACGGCTCTGTCTCTTTACGGCTCTGTCTCTGTGCTTCTCCAATATACATCCAGAAATTGCAAATTATAGAAAATAAATTTCTTCGCTTGTCAGTTAATTCACCATGGTTTATAAGAAATGAACAGTTTCACAAAGAACTTTCAATTCAAGACATAAGGACATGGATACTAAATATCTCGAAAAATGTCTACTCATCCTTACACACTAGCCCTGCTTCTTTAAACTGGGAAAAGATCTTCATTCAAGAAATTCAAGAATTATATTTAAAAGCCTTACTACAATCTCCCTAATTTTACCACTATATATAATTAATACTATACTATTGCCAATATATTATACGTTTGTTTTGTTTTACAAAAATAAAAATGTATCTAATGAATTAATAGATGTTAGAGGTCCCTGTAAGGGTATCACTCAGTAATTATGTACATAAGTTAAATCGGATTCTTTAGTAAATGTATATCCATTGCGACTACTTACGGGATCAGAACGGGTTTCAGGGGCTTGTTTGCCTTTAGCATGACTGAAATTCAATATGTAATAATAATGAATTGACGATTAATGTTTGCACAGCACATATAGGTTGTTTTAGTGAGTAGTACGTCGGAGGACCGATGAAAGTTTATAAAGTTTATGAATACTCTTCTTTCTTGAAGTTCACTTTACTTACAGTTCTGTACTGCAAGCACCAACCCAAATCACTCGGCTGAGTGTGTGGATGCCGTCAGAGCTGAGGTTGGCTCCAGGCAAATTGCCGGAGCGAACTGGAATGGACGCGGTGTCAGATGACTGGATCTGGTTGCGGAGTTTGCCGTAAATTCGGCCAGGTGGCGGCTGATACACGCGAGTGGCCCCAATTTAGAGCTAGCGGCCTATTGGCCTGGCTCCTTGATAGACGAAGCCTTGGTAGGCGAAGCAGGAACAGCCGACTCGTTCGCGGGCTGAGTGCGTAGTGGAGCGAGTATTGATACACTCGTCCTTTGTTGTTGACGACAGATGAGTCAACAATAGCCGTTTACATCTCAGTGGAGCACAGTAGTAAGCTGATCCCTCAGTTCAAAATAAGTTGTATTTTGCGTTTACTCGTCTGTTAGTTCAGCGAGAAGTCTGAGTTTGACTCTCCTTTCGTGCCAGCAAAGTTGCAGTATGTATTATTTGGGGTGTTATTGAGTTCGCAGAGGGGAGCATCCCGTGACATTGGCCGCGAAGCTATAGTGAGGCGGTGAGACGCAATGTGCCCGCGATCGGCTTCCTATTTGTGGGATGCGCCTTCGGGTCCGGAGAGAGGAGCGTCACGTGACATTGGCGGTGATCGGATGCTGTTGCGGTGTCACGTGAGGTGCCCGCGATGGTGGCTACCGTTTGTTGTATTTGAAAGTTTTGTTCTCACGGGAACCGCGGCATCTGGATTGCAGATAGAGAAGGAGCGGGGCGGCCACGCGGGCGCGTCCGCATTGCCGATGCGCATCTCTTTGTCGGCGAGATGCCTTAATAGTGTTGTATTGGCGAGGGAGGCACGTAGCGATTCTGAGAAATGTTTGTATACATTTTCCGGTCGGTGGCAGGTAGTGAAGCAATGGGGGTGTCAAAAGCCCACAGCGCGCCGAGATGGGCCCAGGCCTTGCTAATGACGTCATAGCCGGCATCCAGGGCGGCGCCGGGGAGCAGCGGTGGTTCAAGGAGGAGTTCGTTTTGAAAGTGCTTCCATGCTTCGGCAGAGGTGACGGAGCCGAGAGAAAGATGCGCGGGCGAAGACACTCTGCGTAAATGACTTTATTGCCCATTTATATTTTGTGCTTTCAGTATGCGGCTGCGTGCTGGAATGCCCTTAGAGCGGGCTCTGTGGGGGTGGGAGAAATCATGTCTGAAGGGCGACTGGCCGCTCGGATAGAAGCAATTACGGGCTGCGCTCTGGTAGCGAATTTGATCGCGAGATTGAACCGTAGGAGTTTCAAAAAGTACGCTTAAAATGGACTTCAATGTTTATTTTCAAAGTTTCGTTGTTTCCTTCTCGAACACTATTAAATATAAACGTGTTATAACGTGTTATGCTATTGCAGTATTCGTGAAGACTGTTCGTTAAAATATTTAATTTTTTACAGGATTACGCAACGGTATGTTACTTATCCTTGAGCAGTGTGCTTGCTTCTTTTTGTAAATACATTTTGCGTGGTTTCATTCAAAATATTTTTGCTACTGCATTTTGCTACGCCAATAGTTTGTTTTACATACCTACAATTCTGGATCCCCAACGTTCAACCCAGCGGTCGCATTGGATATCCAACTTTGTGCAATTTTACAAACCATTTGCTGCAGCCAGTTCATCTGTTATTTGACAACTGATAAATTATTTCAATATAATCACGTTCTCTCTATTGCTTGATGATTTCTACACTGCGTAATGGTATCATAAGCATAGGTCTTGTTGAATTTATCTTTACCTGGAAATAGTTACTACTGCCTGAAAATTGTTTTCTCACCTTCACGACATACTCTGTACGTACACGTGTCCAGAAGCTTCGACTATAATTAGAAAAAATCCCAGATTCTATGTTGAGTTTAATTCAGAATGCCTGATTTAGTTTTTCGAAAAAAAATCTTCTAGAGAACTTGAGTTTAAATGTTCCTTCGGGCCTGAAAATTGTGACCGGCTGATTGACTGTTATAGTTCATAACTACAGTATGTAGCGGTGTAACAATGAACGATGAAAACGAACCCAGCCTATTGAAATTAGCAATATTAATATATTTCTCGAATTATTGGAATGCTCAAAATATTATTTTTAGTATCACTTCAGTAACTTAGGCTTTAGATAGACCTCACCTCGTCCCCTCCAGGCTATCTCATCTCATTCCTTCCCAAAGCCTGGAACGTCTCTTTAGTGCTACTCGCAGGTTGTGCATTGCGGCTCGCACCTTTATTCAGACACACAAATCGATTGCATTTGCCTCCCATACTTATTTGTACACACACAATTATCGACTTGAAAAAATTGTAAATACTTCTTTAATACGCCGTAAATCTTGAAACAAGGAATTTGTTTCTTTGTAGGAAATATATTCCTCGCACTGTGCATTATTATCTTTATCGCTAAAAAGCGAACCTCAGACTGTCCGTACGGAAAGCAATGGCGCGCAACACCCAAACGTAATTAGGTAAATTCTTGTGCATTTTTTAATTGACAGCTAAAAGTAAAGTAAACGATTAATATGCGTTTGTAATTCACATCTCAGCAATCAATTGTGATACAATGTTTTGAACTCAGTTCAAATAAATACATTGCTATACTTTTTTTTCTCAGGCTAACATTAACATGATTAATAGAAACTTAACACAAACATGATTATACATAAACAACATACTAAGCAGAATATTGGAACAAGACATTTCAAATTCTTTTGTATACATTAAGATAGGTAAAACATAAAACAATACACTTATTAACAATAAATAATCTAGGCAAAATTTACATGACTTTAAAGTATATACCATAAAATAATAAAAACTTAACATCAGTCAACATTAATTATAACATAACATACATTAAAATGTTCAAGCGACACATAACTTTCGTTGTTTGTGGACGATATAAATATTCTAAGGGGCATGGAACCTCGCAGATTTGTAGCATCGACCAACGTCCCGGGCAGCGTCATCTACTTTTTCCAATTCGCCTGCAAGATGAATACAAAATGAGTTACGTCCATCAGGTAGGTGTTTTTACAGGAAACAGGTTTACAGTTCACATCTTTTACAGTTTACATGTAAGATTTGGAGTATAGAAATAACTGCAATTTGATTATTTTAATCTATACATCCTATTTATAAATTTGAATTTAATTTACTTTATTGTTAAAGACATTTCTCGTTGAAACTACCATAGTAAAATTCAGAAGATGAACAGAATAATTTCTTTTTAAATAATATTTTTTCAAAAATGTGTAGTTCTGAAATAAATGAAGCGGTGTCTTTCTTATACATTTTAGAATTGCTTAAAATACACTTTCCAATTATTTTTTAAACCAAACACACAACACAAGATTCAGCTAATTAAACTATTATTTTAAAGAATTTAAAACTTTATAAACGTAAATAAGAAGTGAAAAGAATATGATGTTCGTGTATTTACGTAAGAAATGGTATTGATTCTACATTCTTGTCAGAATTCAATTATATGCAGTTGAAAAAGTTCTTGAAGTAAGAGTCATACATCTTTCAACTCTCAATGTTTGGTTGGTTAGTGATTCCGGGCGCGTCAACATCTTAAGTCATCAGTCCCGAAGTATAGTGCATGTTTTTTCTCGGTGGTTGGCGGTGATATTCCCCCGCTGGAGGCGAGATCCGGCGCCGACCTACCGTTGACTAGCGGGATTTTCCCCCTAACCAGGACTCTCCCACCAGCAGGGCACCGCCCCAGCCGGGACAAGCTCTAAGCTCCCGATCGGTCTCCCGGAATATGTGGTACAGTAGTGCATGTTAGTGTAGGTGTAAGTGTAAGGGGAGAGAGGATAGGACACGGAAGAGGAAGGAAAGATCGCGCGCGGTCCGTGGCCCGTTTGTTAGGGTACTGCTCAGGCATTCGCCTGACGTTGATCGAATTCGCCACGGAAAAGCGCTTCCGGTTTCAACGCTCAAAATTATCTTACTTTACATTTACAGACCTCCTACAAAGCGAGCTTTAGATTATTTCTTTTTCATAGAAAATCTAGAGTCAATTCTGAACAAAATTAGTAAACTCTCTTTAAAATCCATTGTATGTGGAGATTCCAATATTGATTTTCTCAGCGAATCCCACGAAAATGAGCTGTTTCTCAATTTATTTCATTCTTTTAATTTAAATATTACGGTCCATGTACATCCATAGAATACTTTTAAATCACAAAAAGCATTAGATCAAATTATAATCAACAAAGCCACTACTAGATACGAAATAATAACGAATAATCTAGGATACAGTGATCACGATGAGCAAATTTTTACAATGACTCATGACATGAATACTGATACAATAAATAATACATGCACGTGCCGAGCATACACTAAAGTTAACATAAATTTTTTACGGACTAATTGGTGAAGCACTCATTGCCCGCAGTTTATAACGCAGTTCACGCAAATGAAAAATATAATTTATTTTTCTCAAAGTTTTCATTTTATCTTAACCCATGCCTTCCTATTAAAAAAAAGAAACTTAAACATTTCACAGAAAAGTAATACTTGGATCGCAAAAGGAATTAGAACATCGTGTAAAAACGTACCTTTTACATTATTTCTAAACATCATGGCGTATTACCCGCTTTTCATGTCTACTTCCGAGAATACATAAGAATTTTAAGAAGAGTAATAGTTCACGCAAAAATAATGAAAAATAATCAGGATATTTCGAACGCTAGTAACAAAACTAAAGCAATGTGAATTATTGTAAAAAACACAACCACATAATCTCGATACTTTGTTGTATAGTGTGTTCTTTTTAACGATAACGAAAGAGAAGCAAGTAATCAGGGAAAAGTTGCAAATCTCTTCAACCAACACTTTTCTAGAATTGCGGCTTATCTCACGAAGGGACTAAAACTACTGAATCCATCATCATACGTTTCCTAAAAAATTTACGGCTCGATGTTTATTTCCAAAACTTCTTCCAGCGAAATCCTCAGGATAGTCAGTAAATTAAAAAAATAAATATTCATCTGGTTTAGATGAATTTCCGGATTGTTTATTAAAAACTTGTGTACCTCCCTTCATACACCCGTTAACTCACATTTTCAATGCTTCTTTATGCACAGGAATATTTCCAGATATTTACAAAACAGCAAAAATTAACCATAACATCTTGCTATCGAAATTACCATAATATGGAATTCATAGTATTACCCTAGATTCGATTACCTCTTCCCTTAATCATCGACTTCAAAGAGTAGAAATACCGTACTGGCACAAAAGGACATTATTTACTTATCTTTCCAATTCTTTGCCAATTGAGCACGGGGTCCCACAAGGTTCGATCCTAGGTCGAATCCTCTTTCTGTTATACGTAAACGACATGCTCTCCTTCAATAAAAATCGAGGAACAGTTCTTTGCAAAAAAGAAGCAGCAAATAGTGCAATTTCTGAAGTTTCAAATTGGTTTTATAATAAATTAGTGGCTAACGAAGGAAAAACTGCGTCAATGCAATTTTAAATGCCTTTCAAATCGGCAATCGTATACTCCTTTGAAAATGAACAGTATGCAATTAGCTGATGTTAAAGTAACAAAATTTCTTGGTCGCTCCATTCAGTCAAACCTCAAATGGAATGTGAAACACTAAATTAAATTCATTTTGCTACGCATTTAGAATTCTTTCATATTCTGTCAGCCTTCATGCAGCTCGTTGCGTGTATTTTGGAAATGTACATTCCCGTCTGAAATATGGCATAATATTCTGGGGAAGCTCATCCTATAGTACCCAGATTGCAAAAGAAAATTATTCGAATAATGAAAAATGCCATCCACGTGATCCCTGCAAGCCTCTTTTCATTGAGCTTGGAATCTTACCGTTGCCTTGCCTATTTATCTACGAATCTTTAATATTTGTCAAAAGTGACTTACTGATTGGTGGGAACATATTTTCATGCAATACTGATTATTATAATTACAACACACGTCGTATAAATCACGTTCATCGAGTATCAGTACCAACAACTCACTACATAAAATCCACATACAATACATGTACTTTGTTTCAACGCATTGCCGGATGACATTAAAGAATTAAAGTCGTAACACAAATTTAAGTTAAAAGTAAAATCTTTTCTTCTGCATAACTGTTTCTATACAATTAGAGACTATACTGATCATCAAAAAAGACAAATAATGGTTATTTTTAACAAAACAACGATAGATAATGAATTAGTTTACATTTGTATTGTATTATTTCTTAAAAAAACTTAATGTGCCTGTAATAATTAATGCACTTCAGCTTCCGGGTCAATGACCCCCAATCTCCCCAATGACCTTCAATATGACATTAAAGAATTACAGTCGTAACACAAATTTAAGTTAAAAGTAAAATCTTTTCTTCTGCATAACTGTTTCCATACAATTAGAGACTATACTGATCATCAAAAAAGACAAATAATGGTTATTTTTAACAAAACAACGATAGATAATGAATTAGTTTACATTTGTATTGTATTATTTCTTAAAAAAAAAGTGCCTGTAATAATTAATGCACTTCAGCTTCCGGGTCAATGACCCCCAATCTCTATCAGATTTTGTCCAGTTTCCTTGATCCATTGTGAAAATGCTCAGATGGCCCCTTGTTTTGGGTCTGTCCACATGTCCCACTTTTCTAAATTTTTATTATTATTATTACTATTATTTATTTTAGTTTTTATTATTTTATTTTAATTATTTTTATAATAATAATTATTATTGATTTTATTATATAATTATAATTATTATAAATATTATTGTAATTGTTGTTGTTGTCGTCGTCGTCGTTGTCGTTGTCGTTGTCGTTGTCGTCGTTGTCGTTGTCGTTGTCGTTGTCGTTGTCGTTGTCGTCGTTGTCGTTGTGGTTGTTGTGGTTGTTGTTGTTTTAATTATCAACTATTTATCGTTAAAATGTTGGGATGGTATTCTTGTACTCAAGATAACGTGTGCAAATATTCTTCCCCCACATACGTCGTATAGAGTTTTTATTGTTTTTTGACCAAATAAATCAAATTAAATATGACAAGAAATGTATAGAAAAGTATGAAATGTACTACTCCTTATTAAAAACGCATCATTAATTTAATTTTGTGATTATAACTGAATTTTTAGAGTGAAAATAGTTACAATCAATTATTGCAGAAAGCAAATTATAATTTCTGCAATTTCATGATATAATTAAACCCGTATCTGGTGAGGTCATTTTTTGTCACGTAACTAGTGATGGGATTACATCTACCCCAACAGACGTGCTTAAAAGTGTTGAAATAACCAAAATGCCTATTTTGGTGAAATAAACACGACATTTTATACATTATCATGAAGATTAATACAAAAATAATTACACGAGAAACACAATTACTTATCAAATTAAAAAATATGTTAATGTCCACATGAATCATAAAACAGCACTCACTCCTCCAAATATATTTTGTACGAATGCGCAGACTAATTATAAAATTGTCTTTCAAGGACCGGAATGTGATTAACGAGGACCAATTAATCACATCTTATGACTAATACAACACAACCCCAATTTTAAGTCACTTTCCACAGTCCCTCATTCACTGCAATTTCCGCGAATATGAACAGAGCGCAGCTTGTACAGAGCCCCTATGAGCTGAGCACTTACTCCACACCTCACTAATTTACCTACATCATTTTGACGTTGAGCAAAAGAGGCAGGTTCTTTCAAGAGTCGGGATAAGGGCAGCCGTAGCTCACGGGGCATGTGGTAGACAGGTGCGTAATGCTGGCTCGACCAGTTCCGTCAGATCCCACGCTCTCCCTCTCTTCACTACTGAATTTGCTCGTTTCCGCTTCTAAACTGACTTCGACCCATTCCTCAAATCCTGGGTTATGTCCCCTAATAATATATCTCGAAGCATCCATAGATTTATAAAATATTTTTAAAAAAATACGGGATAAGGCCCAGGCCCAGAAAAAATAAAATAATAAGTTTCTGCACTCCTTCAACTCTGTGACCACAGCCGGGCTCGCAGAACAAGTGACTTCCTGAGAGGTTCCCAGAAGCATAGGCTCCTTGTCACCTCCGCTTCGCACAGGTTCTCTTTCAAAGGCTGTGGGACTAACAGCCACCACATCACCAGTTACTGGTTAAAATTTAATTTTGGTATTTTCTTCGGAAACAAATTTATCAATGACATTGGAAACATTATTTTCAATGTCATCGTTTTTCGTGCCTAGTTGATAAAACAATTAAATTACTCTGACGGACTTGTACTTCAAAATAATTTTTAATCAGCATTAATTTTAAGAATATTCTTTCGGCTCTGGCGAAAGTGTCCGCAATAGGTAGACTCACGCTAGTCCCACAATGTATCTCTCAAATATAGCATTAAAGTTTTGAGAATGCGAATGATCGGAAGGTCCATTTACTGAAATAGGAATTTTTTCTGTTTGTACATGTCCTCCAATGCAATTGTTAATGCATCTTACATTGTAGAATTCTTGTCTGATTACTTATGGCGGGAAAGGTAAAAATTGACAAAGTACACGCAAAAATCATTAAATATCTTCTAATGATATTGAATAATATTAAATACAATTTCCACAAATTACTTTTGCATGTTCCAGACAAATATATATTTTGCTTTTCCGCCAAAATATTTTGAAAATGTTTCTTTGTTTTTTTTTCATTTTTCAAGGTTCACATTTGTTTATTTCCCTACAGGCGTCTCCTGCACATCGTTTTCTTTGGTAAAAAATGATGACAGTCGATTGTAGGTAAGGAAAATGATTACATTTTCATGAATAGGCACGTGTTATAAACTCGGTTGAAATAAATGCCATGGCACGTACTGCTTAGGCCAGGAGCTCACAATGCACTGGCGCCTTTGCACACAACGTATGTGAGAGATATCGCGTAGCGTAGCGATCAACTTTGAACATGCTCACAGGAAATGATCTGCGAAAGGATAAAAATCAAAGGGCAAGAGATCTCGGAAAAGTATAATGAAAGAATACATGAAATATCAAACGACTAATGCAGCGGAATAATTCAGGAACATAAAATTGACATCGCTCGGATCTCACAGATCTATTGCGAGCACTCCTGAGTTAAAGGCATTATCTAGGTAACCTTAGAAGACAGTAAGTTTATTTTTTTGCTCGCTTCAGTGATCCTCTTAAAGTTCGTCAAAATGTTTCGTTTTCTTCACTCGTTCGTCACTACATTTCACGTATACTTTCCAGACTTTGGATAATTCTATTAAATCATTTTTCAAATCATCGTTGGATCATTCCGATCTGTCTTCAATTCTAGGCAAGCTCAAACTTGTAAATTCATTCGTGTTTGCAAATTCAAAACACGACATTGAAGGTATTTCAAAGCAGTGTTAGTTGACGTTAGTGTTTTTCAAATGTAATACTTGGAAAACAAAGGCTTCATTTACTTCAGACGTTTTGTCAAAAAACGTAATTTTGTTAAAGTTTGCAAAATATTAAATACCCAAATCTTATAGCTATTAAGGAATCGTTTTAATGTAAGATTTTTTCGGTTTTTTTCTAAAGCAGTCACGGTTAATATATACAAACGATTAATGCTATAACCAACGAAAACAAAAAAATCGTTCCAGCAAACGGTAAAATATCTGGAAATGGGAATGAGAACTATTAATATTAAAGTTGACACAATCATATACTGAACGATGTCATGAATGGCACTATTGAGCACATGATTTTAATTATGAGCAGCTCAATGCACAAACAATGCATTGTCAAAATTTTATTAAATAATAAATAAAAAAAATAAATTTAGAAAACACGTCTTTCTGTTTCTGATGAGTAATTTCTAGAAAAATATTTTTTCTGGAGTCTTATTAGACAGAATTTCTACAACCCGGAACGCAGCGAAGCTTCCTTTTAAATTAATATTTACTTTTTCCTATTTCTCGCTTACTTTTAAACATGTGTTGAAACATTAGACATGGGTTCATGAAAGACAGCCGTCTTCCAATTATTGTCGGCGTTTACCGCACGATGTCGCATTAAACAATTAAGTTTTTAATATCGTCTTAAAGAAACTCTAAAATAATTTGCTGGTTTTATCAGGGGAATTGTTTTGTAGGCAAGAATTCCACGTTTAACACTGAAATTTACTTTTATTCCTAATCCTCTAGACACTCGGGGCCCCCGGACATGGTCCTGTCAGTCCTTATGTAATACACGCAGCTGTATTAATTACTTGTATTTTGAGGTTCTATATGCTATTACGTTTTCAATCTTAAAAATCAATTATATTATTAATATAATAATTGCATATTAATATAATTAAAATAATAGTAATAACAACAATAACACCTAGTTCACAACACAAGGTTGTTCTTGTTTAAAAAATTGGTTTGAATATTCTAAATATAATATGAATTCACACGTTTGCTAGAAAAGAAATGAAAGTGAATTAACAGATTTTAATGAAAAAAATAGCATACGTCAATTCGATTCAGTATTTTGTTTATAAAATGGAAAAATCGTTGAAATTGTTCGAAAAAATTCAACCAGAAAAAACTCGCAACTCCTCCTCATGTGCTTATTTATTGATAAAATAAATTAGTTCTTTAGATCTAGAACAAAATAGGCTCTTATTCCTCATGCTTCCCCACGTGATAAATCTGCTTACTGTCGTAGGAATGTGCAAAACAATAGAAACGATATGGCGTCTTATAACCCTTGAGTTAAATAGCACAGTGCTTGGCTACGCGTGTCTTAAGTTGGTGACAAACTTCTGGCCTTTAGTCTCTTCAACTAACATAAAACATTCTTGAGTCTGCAAAACACACTCATACCGCATTCTATGCCAAATATTTTGTTGTGGACAAATTTGTGAGGATGAAAAAAGAGAGCGAATTCACAGAATTTAATGATGAAACGGCTTACTATGACGCCATCGAGGAGGTATTCATTAGTTAATTGCTTGTAAAATAGTTTGAAGAAACTTCTTTGACTCTTGCAAGTTGAGTATCTCCACGACCACTGTACATTCAAAACATCCGTTATTACCTCAAATATCTCGTAAAATACAAGTGGTAAACTATAAATAAATACAAGTGTCAATTAGCCCCATTCCCTCATCTACTTTCGTGAAAACTGCATTGCAAAATCTTGAACCGTTCAAAAGCTCCAGGAGGTGCTAGAGTTATGTGACTCATCCTGTATATAAGCCCTGGTAGTTTTAGCACAGAACAGCGTTGTTTGTCAAGAGCAGGGAATACAGATGCCGAACACAACCGAAGTTCAATTGTCAATGACAATTGACGTGTCTAACGATTCAACAAAAGATATGATTCTAACAGACAGTGGAAGAGCGGTAATTTAAATAGTGGCGTTTTGAGGTCAAAAAGAAACTGTCACAAACATGGTCAGAAGTCAACGTCAAGAAAGAAATAGATCTCAGGACTGAATTCTACTGAAAGTTCTTATGAGAAATATTACTCAAAGCACCAAGAGTTTTTTTTATCAAAAAGTCGCCAGAAGATTGGGATTCATCTAGGAATTTCTAAAGCTATTGTGGCCTTTAAGTAGAGCAGAATTGCCGGTTCTAAAGCACAACATCCGGTGTAAACAGGACGTTGTGGTTTGTTGACAGCGGATGTTGACATCCGGTGTCGGGCCCAGCGGGTGTGACGTCACAAGGTCGCGTCCTTGTGACGTCACAGCGCGAGGTCGCCGGAAGGTCGCGTCCTTGTGTCGTCACAGCGCAAGGTCGCCGGAAGGCCGCGTCCTTGTGTCGTCACAGCGCAAGGTCGCCGGAAGGCCGCGTCCTTGTCGTTACAGCGCAAGGTCGCCGGAAGGCCGCGTCCTTGTGTCGTCACACACACACACAGCCGGATCGTGCCCTACCTGTCTACCAACCCGTGAAAAAAATAAAAATAAAAAAAATAAAAAAAGACTGGGCGACCGCTGGAAGGCCGCGTCCTTGACACACACACACACGCGCGCGCGCTGACGAGAGACGTGCATATTTTTTTTCACTTTTTACACCAACGAACAGTCTTCCGATTCATAGACGGGAGGAGTATTTTCGTTCGGGGAGGGGAGAGTATATATCACGTGCCGGATGCGGTCCACGCCTTGCTGCAGAGCCGTCTTGTGCAGCGGATCTTTAGAAAGCCGACTGACAATTTCAATGATTGCTAGCACTTCCGCATGCATGGAAACGACAGTGTCGTAAATAGTCTTTTCGTTCACAAGGTAGTCTTTTGCGGTCTGTTCGTTGTGAAGATGACGCGCGCTCACGGCAATGTCAATTGCCTTGTCGTAAATACCTTTCCACATCTTCACGCTTTTTTCACCCTCTTCTCTTTCCTCGGAGGCGGCGGTGGCGAGGTCCACGGCGACGTTCTCGAGGTTTTTCCACATCGTGACCGCTGCGTTCTCCCATCCGCTGTCGTCGCCATCGGCGATGTTTTCACAGAGGAGTGTCGTGCCACGTCTTGCCATGTTGACGATTGTGGACGGATTGAAAGATATCATCAGAGTTACGACATTGCAAATGCGCCCCCACCTTTTTCCTCCCACATCTCTCTTTAGACTAAAAAAATGAAGGAAAGCTGCCATTTTGCATAATGCATGGACACATTAAATAAATAAGAAAAGAATAAATAGATAGAGAAAGCCTACTCTACAACCCCACCTGCAGGGACGAACATGTACGCTGAAGGAGCGGACGGACGCGTACACATGATGCGGAAATGCCCCCAGGGTGAACTTGAAAATTTATCGAGCCAGTAGCGTTTGTCGTCTGCCACACACAACGAACGCTTGTTTTGCACAAAAGAATAATTTTGATGGTTTTTGGAGCGTATGCAACATTGTTTATCTATTCTAATGCGATTATGAAATAAACACTCCAGGTAATTTTCGAATTTTTATTTTTTGACAATCGAACGCTGTACTCCTTTTGCTCGGGAAACGCTCGTTTGAGAGCGGGTGAGAAAGGAGTACATTTTTGGACGCAAACCTACGAATTGAACCATGGGATCATTTCCGCATTCGTCCTTAAACAGTCCCAGTACTTTTTTGTTGCGTGGTGTGATGTGGAACGTATTATCTGGAGGAAAGCGAAGAGGTGTCGAACCATTCTGGACACCGATTCATCTCAGCGTACACGTTCGTTGAGGTAGAGAAAACGAATGAATCGGTGTCCATGTATAGAAGTCCATATATAGAAGAGAAGCTCGCGAATGTGCTCTTTACAATATTTATAAAAGAATTCATACATTCTAAATTTTGAAATTTCTAGTATGCAAAATCCTAAATAAATGGGCTTGAAGAGCTTCACTTCTGTTTTTAGCAACTCGATGGTCATGAGATTCCCATGCACGTGGTGACTTCGCAAGAAAGAGGGATCTGCGATAAGTCTCCTCGCTCCACACTTCCCCCACCATCTCTTCACGAGATAAATGCGTCGATGATTACGCACGTCCTCCATCGACTTTCCGTAAATGGAGTTTTTCATTAATTTAAAAAAATTATCTTCAAAATCGGAGGACGCGCGCTGCCGCCGTGAAGTGTTGAGGTCCATGTAAGTGGCAAGCCATGGACTTTGGTTAAATGAAAGAATGCGATGAATTTTAGTGAGTTGTACTCCAACTCTAGGGCCTGAATTAAATTTTGTATATGAATGACGTAACGACGCTTGGGCAACAGCGTCGCCAATAATTTGACTTGCCTGCTTTTTGTGTCGGGGGCACCCGTGTCTCAGGACAAGAAGGTAAATCACTCAATCGATCGTGAATCTCGTCTGGATAGTCGAGGTCGACTTCGAGAACGTATCCGCGATCGGTCTGGGCGACCGCCTGCTTCAAGTCGAAAGTGCAAATTTCAGTATCCGACAACCATTTAAACCGTCCTGTGGGCAGTGGATGACGCATACTAAAACCATACAAATTATTTGCATCCACATAGGAGAGATAAGATTCCTTATTAGATGGATTGAAGGAATCCCCCACGTGTGCGTGATTGGCCTCGCCATGGCGCCCGACCACCTGCACGAGCCCCCCCTGATACCCTTTTCAAAAAAGAGAACCATGTCAACATCTGTGAGAAGCTCAAGCGTGACGCCGGTTGTTTTTAGCATGGCGTCCCACGAGAGCCCGGGAGCGGTGTAATAAAACGCGGGATCGAGACCGTACACCTCCAAGCATAAATTTCTAAAAGTTTCAAAAATGTCGGTGAGCAACAACACGTCGATTTTCAAATACAAATCGACGTACTCACCTAAATTTCGAATGGAGAAAGCGTCCCACACGGCCAGCGCGTGAGCGTACTCCGCGTCCGAGATCGCCGTGTTTGTGAGGTGACTGAAAAAGGTCTTGCGTGGGGGCAAAGACGTTTCTTCCAACTTTGTCATGCAATTGACATAATCGTAGGGGAAAACGCCCTTCCTGCGTGCCAGAGCAAAGAGTGCATCGTCGGGAAACGCTGTCCGAGTAAATCTCAAATTTTGGATGGACAAGGATTGACTCAAACTGTCCAGTCCTGCTCCTAAAAATTTAAATGAATCTAAAAAGCGCAATTCCACACTTCCGATTCCCTGGGACAGGGACACGAATCTCTCGTGATTATGTGGAATGACGCTCAGCTGATTGTAGTCACTGTCGGCCCAGGCTTGCAGGAGAAAATGCCAGTCGTAACCGCTTATGCATCACGACGGGAATGTGTTTTGGAGCCCGGAAGTTGATGTTGCATTTTTGATGAGCTGCTCCACGAAAACGACCTGTAAAATAGTCGTGGTCCCTAACACGAACGGAATTTGGAAGAAAAGGACCCTTGCAAATGTGACAGTCGGTGGAATTTTGAAAAGCAATTTCGTCTTCCTCGCGCATGAGCAGAGAAACCGGATGATCGAAAAGGAATTGATAATCTTTAGCCAAGACCACTAAATGTTCGACCATTTGTTTGGCGACGTCGCGCCCGCGATACACTATTCTTTGGGCGCGTGATTCATCAAAATCGCACACCACTTGAATAACACAGAAAAGGGCTCGTGAATTTGATAACCCTGAAGGTAGGATTCGCTCGGCGATGGCTCACACGTAGAAACGGGAACGGTGAGCGCTTCAAAATCAACATACACCGCAATCGGGCATCGCTGTTTTTTTTTCAGGATTTTTGAAATGCATGAATCTTTCGTCGAAAGAAGACGGCAACGTCAAACGTGCTGGCGACACGGAACTGCAATCTAGCGAGTGAGCATCAAGTTTCTGTTGTGTTCGAAATACACTCAAACACCGTTCGCAAACGAAAATCCTATGTTCGTTTGTATTGTGTTGGCTACTCACCAACCTGCTCAAATTTTTTATCCAAACATAGTGACTCACACCATTTGATACATATAACAGCATATTGAAATGGTTCTCTTTCTTTCTCTCCGCAAAGTGCACAGGACCTACAACGTCCCACGTTTTCTTTTCAGAACGCCAAACGAGATTGAAAACATGAAAAGAATAGCTAGAATTTTGTCTCTCGAAACCTTTAATATCGTGAACAGACATTGGCCAGGAGATGTCTCGCAAATCGAGATGAGATTCTAATTCGTTAAAAGTAGACTGATACGTGGTGGTACGTTCTAGTCTTCCTATTACATTCGTAGTATTCCCTCGACCGAGACGCTTGTGAAAGGCTGCACATGCGAGGGCCCACATGAAGCATTTCTCATCTCGATTATGTACATTAATAACAGCGCGGCGACAAGCAATGCTATCGGGGAGGGGAAGATATGAAGATCCGCTGTGAGCGATAGGCTCAAAAAGATGAATATGAACATGAAGGCCGACAATTTCGTATAGTGCTTTCCCACTATCTCGTTCCTGAAACTCATCGAATTTGGAATTGATTGGATCAACAATACGCTGAAAAAAAATCTCCGATATTATCACTTTGAGCTACCACAGCTGCGCGAGCGTTCAGAAAGATAGGTTGTATCTCTCCGACAATTTCATGCGTCACGGGATGATCTCGCTCAATTATGAAACGACATTCGAGTTGTGCATATATTTTGAAACTAGGACTTGATGGAGAGAACAGTTCAAACAACTTGAGTTGGAACGGGACTTGACAACGATTGAGAAACGTGAGGGGATCGATGTCATTTAAAGAATTTGCAATGATACCACGCTGCACCCGACTGTTTAAAGACCGCACGACGTCCGTCCATTGGAGAGCATTTGCAATGACATGTGTCGGTTGTTGCTGTTGTTGTCGGTAATCTAAAGAAAAAAGAAAAAAATGAATGTCTATTCAGCGAGAACCCGCCACTATGAAAGTATTGTATTTTCATTGAGAAATTTTTACCGTTATCATGGACTTGAGGAATCGCAGGTGATGGTGTTGTCGCCGTTGATGTTGACGGTCGAATCACAGACTGACGCTGCTCACGGTTATACCGTCTCATCAATTGTTTTTTCATCTGAAGAAAAAAAAATAGATAAACTCATAAAAATTGAAAAAAAAAGTTTTTAAATAAGGAACATTTTTACTAAAAAAAATATTAGAATAATATTTACCGTTTATGACTTGAATAGTGCCAGCCAAAGAATAGATCCGTCCGCTATGCACATAGGTATTACGCCAGAGATGTGCACAGAGTCATGTCTCAATGAAGAATGATGAACGTGCCACTAGACTGCGTTGAAGTCGTTTGTGGTGGTGGTGGTGGTGGTGGTGGTGGTGGTGGATGTGGTAGTGGGGACACATACGTTTATGGAAACAGTGAGTTATATAATGAGGGAAACGGAAATCGTTATGGAAAGAAAATCCACAGCAGCAAATTAACCACAACGTCCGTCGGAAGCGTTAATGAAGTCGTGAAATGAGCTGGGAAAACACTTAACCGCAGATTCGAAAGTCGTTGAGAGAATAACGTCTCTTTTAAATTTAAATTTAAATAAAAAAACGTTGGAAACCCATACCGCAGCCACTGCATATATAAAAGCGCTGCTCTCAAAATGAAAATGACTTTCTTGGTGATACTGTTGCTGCTGCTGTTGCTACCGTTCTACTAAGGACACGAAGACCTAAAGACATAATGGCCACTATTCAAGAAATCGAAGGAGGAGAAGCTGTCGTTGCAATTCCATCGACATCGTCGATGACGAAGAAGAGGAAGTCATCGTAAGTATTTAATTTTTTTAAATTTTTTTTATTTTCACTTACTACATATCTTCTTTTTTTTAATAGTGTAAACGAACAGACTAGAATGGAGTTACTAGAAAGACGGATGATGGGCGCAGATGTCGCCTCGATAGACTTATCTGGGCTGCTGGATGACGATGAAGACGATGCGTTTGACGCGTATCGTCTTCCGTTGGTGTCATCACAGTTCGTCACCGGAGGCGAATCATCAGGATCGGCAATTTCGATTAACGAAGCCACAACGCCGCGTCTGATTGCGGATCCGTTGTGCCCGGTGTTTGTATATTCTCCACCGAAAGAGACGTAAGTACTATCAATTACATAATTTTTTGCTGAATTTTAAAAAGTTTGAATTCATTGATTGATTGAATCTTTTGTTTTAGTGACATTTGGAGTGCAATAGTTCAAAGAGCGGAAGGCACAAAGATATCTAAGCACTGGGAGGACTTCCCAAAAGGAATTGCCTACGAAATTACGAATGCGAAAAAACTTTTTTCTGAGAGGTTTAATACAGAAAATTACGGTGTCGTTTTAAACGACAAATTTAGTACGTTTTTACCGACAAGGTATTTGAGCATTATAATTTTCTTATTTGTAATCCTTTTTTTCATTTTAATTATAAATATTTTAATAATTTATTTTGATTTATAGATTTACTACGTTTATCGATCAAATGGGGCTGGAAAGTTTTATGCAATCGAAGCCACATGTGATTTATTTTGGTATCAACCCTACAAATAATGCTTATATTCTACTGTTATATCCGTACGAACATTTGAAATTAAAGAACGTCTGGAAGACAATAATGGAATACGGGAAGAAATATTTCAAATTTTAAAATATCATATTTGTATAAAATCCTTGACAATGATGTCATATTTGTATAAAAATCTTTGACAATGATGAAAAATAAAAAGAGAAATGCTTATAAGAGTTTTGTTTGAATTTTTTTCCTTGTCTTATTTCCTTTCCATTCTTCCTTCATTCTCCTCTCTCTTGAAAGAATTACTCCCATGTAGTCATCAATCTATTCAATGAAATTGAAAATTAATATTTCATAATAGTAATTCAATTCTATTTTCTCCTCATGAAATTATTTATAAATCATGCAATTAATACATTGAAAAAAATTGCAACAACGTACTATTTTTCTGGAAAAACAAAAGTAATTTGCAATCAACTTAATGAAAACTCCTATGTAGTCGTCAATCTATTCAATGAAATTGAAAATTAATATTTCATAATAGTAATTCAGTTCTATTTTCTCCTCATGATATTATTTATAAATCATGCAATTAATACATTGAAAAAAAATTGCAACAACGTACTATTCTTTCTATGTTGTAATTAAATGGAAAAACTAAAGTAATTTGCAATCAATTTAATGAAAAATATTGTAACAGCGTACTATTCTTTCTATGATGTAATTAAAATGGAAACTAAAGCAAATTTGCAATGAATTTAATGTTATGAATTAATTTCATTAAACCATTTAACAACGATCACTCCAAAATAACTGAACTCGTCAATTATTTTATTGTAACTGTAAACAAATAAATGATATATTTCTAAAGAATATCATGTTATAATTCATATTATTGAATGTCTTATTTCATTTCTTATTCATAATGAAAAACTTTTATAGGAATACCTATGTAAGAAGTGACAGGGTAAAGTAGTGGAACATTTTTCTTTGAAAACCATATTTATTTATTTATTTAAAAAACTTAATTTCCCAGAATAAATTCTCCATCTTCTTCTTCTGAAATAAAAAAAGATATATTTAAAAGGAAAATGAAAGACGTAATGAATCAACAACAATTATTAAATTAAAAATGCTCACCAGAAGAGGGTGACAGCTCAGCAGGGGGGAGGCTCCTCAGCGGGCGCGCCATCACCACCTCCAACTCCTCCGGCGTGAGCTCCCGAATCGGTAGAGCTGGAGGTGGCGGAGAAATAGTTTAGATTTACATGAATAAATTTACATACATAACATAGAGTCTTTGTTTAAAAAAAACATACATCGCAATAATATAGAATTATTTATTGTAAAAACGAATATAGTTCGTCTATGGCTTCTTCTTTTGGATTTTCTTCGTGACAATATCAACAGCTCATTACAAAAAATTCACATACAATACATGTACATTATTTTACAACACTTTGCCAATGACATTAGACGATTAAATTCAATAGAAAAGTTTAAATCCCAAGTGAAATCGTTTCTGCTGCATAACTGTTTCTATACAATTAGAGACTATACTGAGCATTACAAGAAAAGTAACATTAATTTTAACACTGATACATAATGCATTAATTACCATTTGGACTGTATAAATGAGTATAAACAACCTGTAACAACTATTGTAACACAGCTTCCGTGTCAATGACCCCCATCTCGATCAGGTTTTTCGTCCAGTTTCCCTGATCCATTGAGCAAATGCTGAGATGGCCCCTTGTTTTGCTTCTGGACATAAATGTAACTTCATTTTCTGTGCACGTCTTCTAGAATTCAGTGGGAAATACAATTATTCAAATTATCGTTTCCATGTTGTCGCGACAGGAAGTAATAAGAGCCAAAATTTATTGCTTATTTATCCTTGAAAATAGATTTTATTACATGGGAGTTTTTTTGGTTTTTTTTCTCCCTTTCAAAATTCAAAACTTAAGTAGTATATGATTTAGTGTAGGGATCACAGAATCTTGAAAATGTGCACACAATTCACTTTTCCCCATTGCCCGTCATACGCAGTTTTTAACTGTTTTTTGACGTAAAATAAATAAATAAATAAATAAATCTCAGGCGGGAATGAACATTCGCGAAGTATACACAACGAGCAGTATGAAGGCTGACTGAATTTCCAAGAATTCTGAACGCGTAGCATAATGAACTTAATTTTGTGTTCAATTCATTTAAATGGATGTTCCATTTAAGGTTTGACTGAATTGAGAAACCTAAAAATTTTGTTGCCTTAACATCAGTCAATGGTACACTGTTCATTTTCAATGGAGCACAGAATTGTTTATTTGAAATGGAAAACTGCATTAAAACCGTTTTCTTTTCGTTTACTATTAATTTGTTATTTCGGAACCAATTTGAAACATCTGATATTGTACTATTTACGGTTTCTTTATTCCAAAGGATGTTCGTATCATCCGCAAAGAGAACCGTTCTTCCGTTTCGAATCGTCCATGGCATATCGTTTACGTAAAGTAGGAACAGAATAGGGCCTAAAATCGATCCTTGAGGAACTCCACATGCAACGGGCAAAGAGTCGGAAAGGTGCATACGTAATGTTCCATCATTCCAGTAAGGTATTTCAACTTTCTGAGATCGTTGTTTAAGGTACGAACATAACCAATCTAGAGTAATACCACGGATTCCATATTAAGGTAATTTTGAAAGTAAAATGTCATGATCAATGATGTCAAAAGCTTTTGAGAGATCTAAAAATAATCCAATAGGTGCATCGTTTTGATCTAATGATGAGAAAGAAATTTTTAAGAAAAGATCTTTAAGAAAAGAAAATATAGCTGTTTCCGTTGATTTTGATTTTCTAAATCCATGTTGGCAATCTGAAAGCGCGTCGTGTTTACTGAGAAAGGTTTCCATTCGTACGTAAAAAAGTCACTCTAATATTTTTGAAAAAACTGATAGAAGAGAAAGGGGCCGATAATTTTGAATTTCATTTTTGTTGCCTTTTTTGAAGAGCGGCTTAATTTTAGCTGTTTTGAAAATATCTGGAAACGTTCCAGTTCATAAAGATGAATTAAATATGTGAGTTAACGGGTGTATAATGGCATACGCACAAGTCTTTAACAAAGAATCTGGGAATTCATCTAAACCGGACGAATATTTATTTTTTTGTTTAGTAAATCATTTCCAATTGTCCTTGTTGAGCTTTCTTGTTATTGACCGCGTTCGCGATGGCCGGCGCCGCGGATGCGAGGGCACCTAGAGCGCCTATTAATAGAGGTAGAAAACCTCTTTTCTTGCGTCTCGTCTTCCGCCGCCGCCGCCTCATGCCGCTTCCGGTCGCTTCACCCGCCACCGGTTCGGTTGATGATGCTCTTCTTCTTCGTGGCGTTAGCGCTGGAGGGCGAAGTGTCGTGCACCTACGCGTTGATGTGACGTGACACTCTGTACGAGTACGAACCATTGCAAGAGCAGAACTAAAGAAATGATATGCGATGTCCACTTTTTATATCAATTTAGCTTAGTAAATCCAACCTTTTAGGATCTGTTATCAATGAGCCTAAGGTAGTTTTGTATTTCAAAATTACAATCAATTGCACATTGTTCTTATCCTTTATACTATCATGATCATCTGCCTTAGGTACATGTACAAATTAAAGACGGTCTCCTCTCTTTAAATTAAAAGTGAGTCCTCTTTTTAAAAGTCCCTTATTTTTTCCCTCTATCCAGAGATGAACACGTTCATTGGGTAGTGCCGAGACAATTTGTATTTTAGCAGTACATGCGACTTTATAAAAATTACCACATCCATTTAAGATATAATAATCTGACGGATCAGGTCTTGTCGATTTTGATGCTAACATCTCTGCTAGCTCCCTCGTCGAGGGTGTTGGTAAATCCGCAGCAGTAAGCTCAAAAGAAGGATATAAATATTTCTGTTCAGGTGTCCAATCCGTTGTTCTTAATGACCTGATGACTTGAGAGAATACATGTGGAATCTCACTGAGCGTCTTATCGACGTAACGTCTTGTAGCTTCGCCATCGAATAACATCGACATCGTCGTCGTCTGGAGATTGTATGAAGACTAATCTTCATTATACAATACTTTTACTTTTATCTATTGTTCCAAGAACGATTCCCAGCATCGTTTCTAAGGTTTTCTCGGCCTGATTGGGCCTGATATGGCTGCTATCCTACTGCCGCCCTCAGGAAGAACACTTTTAAGTATTTCTATAAATTGATCCGATTGTTTATTAATGAGTTCTGTACCTTTTTGCAGGGCCTTACTATGCAATTCATCTGCGTATTTGCGTGCCTCTCTAAACGTCCCTGTCATATCATTCTCTAATTTTTTGCATACGTCTATTAAACTTTTATACAAGTCTTGTGCTTCTATCACTTTTTTTCTAGCACTTCAAAACGATCAAGGAATAGAATGTCTTTTTTAGCGGCTGCTATAGCGCTTGTTAAACGACTTTTACAATCGTTGTCAATTTTTTTGCAAGACGCTGTCAACTTGTCAAATAGAGTGTCCGCGTGCTTTTTCGATTGTTTCAGGGTCTCGTCCAGTTGCGACTTATTCACCACGTCCGCGGGATCCGTGCCGTTGCCCACCTTTCGAATGAGTCTATTGTGAAAATTATAATTCCCCGACGTTCCGACCTCCGGGAGAATATCTAAGAGGCCGGATGGAATTTTCTTTTCGTGAGCCTCCAACATTGTCTTAAATTCCTTTCTAGCCGTAGACACGAGCGTCTCGGCATGCTCTCGTTCGGACTGTATTTGTTTTGAAACTGAAGTTTCTAATGCCGCTTGTTTCTCCACCAACGCAATACGAAAAATCGAATGGTTGCCTATTGCTGCTGTTTTATGACTCAACTTATCCAACTTGTCCTGCAAACTGTCGATTTTATTTATGATGTCGTTTGTCAGACTCCTGGTGAGTGCATCTGAATGATAGACCATCTTTTCCATCTTGCCTTCCAATTCGGTGTGTTGCTCTTTAACGAAAGCATCCATGTCAGTCTTTATTGTCTCCTTCAAGGTATTCAGTTTTTCTTGAAGCATATCGAGATCATCTTTTATGAATGTCTTTGAGACGAACGACTCTTGCAACTCCTCGTACTTCTTTTGAAGACGATCAAGTTCACGTTCCACGAAACTCTTCGAGGCGGTTTTTTCTCCCAGTTCCTTCAGTTCCGTTTGTACGAACGACTTCGAAACGGCGTCTGTCTCGTCTTCCGCCGCCCCGATGTTCTTGAGACGACGCTTTTCCAAATCATAATCGTATTCCACTCCAGCATCATCGACCGCTACTCGCTTTCGTCGTTTTAATGCAAACGATTTGACGACGCGACTAAGTCGTTCGTCTGCGTAATGTTTGGAAACAGCATCGTTGAGCTCCTGAGGATTACCGATCCGAGTGAGACGTTTACCGTAAAATGTGTAATTTTCACCGACTTTTATCGAGTCATCACTAGATTCAACGGTGCGGCCAAAGATGTTCATCTTTCAAATTCAATTACACAAATGCCCCAAATGTTTTAATTCTTTCGTTTTATATAATGACATGGAAAGCATCCGCTGACCATGTAGACAATGAAACATTCATCAAAAAAAAAAAATGTGTCGCGGTAGGACACGAACCAGCATACTCATTACATACATTGACTAGTTGCCTCATTTACACTCGCACGCTGACCCCTGTGCTAGCGTGACACATTAAAAAAAACCACGTTCTGGGCGAATACTTTTTTCTTTTTATTATAATGTTGTCCATAAAATAAAATTATTCAAGCGCTGCATATTCTCAGCGCTGCGCTCGCGCTGGACGACAACCGCAAGCGACATCCGGCGTAGCGCACGCACATCATTAACGACGGGAAGTGCAAACGAGCTGCGCCTCGACGCGACGGCGACCGCAACTTCCGGTAAATCGCTCGCTGGTTGTGCGCGATTCTGAAGACCAAATACTTAGCGTTGTACAACAAATAAAATGTATAAATTTTCATTAGCAACAATTGGAGTACCCTTTGTCGTAACGTATTCCCTTTTGAAAATCGCCAATTGACATTGAATAATCTACACAATATAAACGCTTTACATGGATATCACCGCGCCATTCGCTCCACTGTCATGAACATCGTTCCACAAACGACGAAGCTGCCAATCGTGAACGTGATCGGATTGTTGAAAAACAATCACGTCGGAGATCATGGGAGTCGACACGGGGACCTCTTACCCGACAGCGTTCGAGCCCTTGTCGTCGGACCGTCGGGCTGCGGTAAGACGAACGTCGTCATGACACAGCTCACCACACCGAACGGGCTCAAATTCGAAAACGTGTATTTGTATTCGACCACCGATGGGCAGCCTATGTACATGTTTTTAAAGGAAGTGCTGAAAGATATTATTCCCTTTCATTCCTTCACGCAACACGACAGTATCACCCCCCCTCCGAAGCGAAGTCCAGCAGCGTCTTCGTATTCGACGACATTGCAACGGAGAAGCAAGACTGTATAAAGGCCTACTTCGCCACCGGACGTCATAAACACACGGACGTATTGTACCTCAGTCAGACATACACCAAAATTCCGAAACAACTCATTCGCGACAACGCTAATATGGTGATATTTTTCCAACAAGACGACAACAATTTGGAATTTATATACAACGAGCATGTCGGAAACGACTTTCCGTCTATTCGGGATTTTAAAGCTCTGTGTTGTCGGGTGTGGAACGAAAAGCCGTTTTCCTTTTGCGCCATTGACAAGACAAGGTCGGTGAACAAGGGAAAATACCGTGCTGGTTTCGATCGTATTATCGAAGTCCAACCATCTATATAATATCGTATTTCTGTTCATCCATCACAGTCGCAATATGGCGTATCTGCGAAAACACAGATATCGAAGAGGGAAGGGCTTTATCGGACGTTTCATCAATCGAGCTATCGATGCGCTTCCCTTTGAGTTACACATTCCCGGTGGCTATCAGTTTTGCGGACCGGGAACACGACTCAGCGAACGCTTAGCGAGAGGTGATGCGGGCATCAATCCCCTAGATCGAGCGTGCAGGACGCACGACATTGCTTACCACGAACACAAATATGGCGAAGCACGAAAAAGAGCAGACACGGAACTAGCGAAGCGAGCGTGGGAGAGGGTCGTGTCGAGTGACGCAAGTATCGGCGAAAGAGCAGCGGCGCTCGGTGTGGCTGGTGTGATGAAACTTAAATCTAAATTAGGAGGAGGCATGAAAAGAGGAAGGGTGATGAAAAATTCAAAAAGAAGACTACAAGGAAGAAGAAGAGGAGGAAGAAGAGGAAGTCGTGAGCAACGTGAAAATAAACAAAGGCTCCATGATGAAATAAAACTGTTTCAACAAAGCGGGGAAATAAAAGACACTCTTCACACGAAAGCGGAACGCTTTCACCAGACAGAGACAGCGACTTCGTTACGACGTAAACGCGCCCCACACAACCGTTCTCCCCCTTCTATTCCACCCCATCCTACTACTGCACAAGAAAGATTGAAAGTCGAAGTGGAAAAGACACGATCGATTATTCGAAATAAACTCAAAGCGCTCCTCCGATTTGAATCAAACCGCGACGACTTTCTTAAGACCTATCTCACCACCCCGATGAAGAACGCATTCGCAGAAGGAACGAAAAAGACGCCATTATTATTATCCGCCCCCGGGAAAAAAGGCGTTGACAGGGGCGTGAACACGGAGAATGCGGCAGAGGACGTCAACGCTTCCTCCTCCTCCTCCTCCTCCGGCCCGCTCGTTTTTAATATTGATGACTCTCACCTAGAAGAAGCGGACGAAACTTTACAAAATTTAACACGTTCGCCTAGAAGCAGCAGCGATTCCTGCTTTCAATTCCACAGACCCTGCGTGGATGCAATATCTTCGCACGCTCCCGCAACAGAGAGGCGCTGATGTGGTTTCCGGACCTCATTTCCGTTCTCATGCCAGCAGCGGTGAGAGAACGCTCTACATCGGCCGTTCTAAAATGAACATAGACGACGGCGGGTACATTGTCATCGATAAAAAAATTACGAAGCGCGCCCCGGCCTCCTCGAATTAATTTTCAAAAAAGAACCGAATCTCGCAGATGTGCAAGAGAGAGACTGGAATGATTATAAGAAAATTCTCCAGCACTCATACGCCCACAGAGAAGGATATAATAGGAACGGTGATTTACGGACCGACAACCTGTGGAAATATAATCATGTATTTGCTTCACTATTTCCCCCTCCTCCTCTTGCTCCTCGTGCCTTAAGAGCAAACACGACAATGCAGCGAAGTGGGACAACACGAAATCGGAAAAAGCGGGAAAAGGTCTTCGCTTCGTAACCCCTCCTGACTATAAATACTGGCGTGACCCCAACAAGTTGTGCGAAGGCTCCGACTCTTACTCGCGTCGAAGGAAGCTGGAAATAATGGACACGACGGGGAAATAATAGAAATAGAGAACGAACTGCGTGATGCGGGTATTATTGTGTAGACAGCTGGTGGATCATGAAGAGAAAGAACGCTACTTCGAGCGTGCGAGAAGGGTTAGCGCGAGAAACACACGCGCCGGCTCGTCGTCGTTACAGTAGACGACGAGTGATTACGAAAGGGCTCGACGACCTATGGCAGGCGGATTTGGTGGAGATGCAACCGTTCGCGAAATCGAATCGGGGCATGCGATACATTTTGACTGTGATCGACGTCTACTCCAAGTACGCTTGGGCGGAAGCGCTTAAGAAAAAGACGGGGGAGGAAGTCGCGAAGGCCTTTACGCACATTCTCAAACGCGCGCGGCCAAGAAAGCCTACGCTCCTACAAACGGACGCCGGTACGGAATTTTACAACAGCACTGTTGCCAAGTGGTTCCGCACGCGTGGCATTCGCCATTTTTCTACGTTTTCCAGCATCAAGGCAGCTGTCGTTGAGCGTTTCAATCGCACTCTCAAAGAACGCATGTGGAGGCGTTTCTCCGCTGAGGGCACACGTCGCTGGACGCACATGCTTCCTTCGCTTATCGAGGAGTACAATAACACAAAACATAGAACGATCGGCATGAAACCGAAAGACGTAAAGGACAACAGATTAATGGAGACGGTTTACGCCAACGTGAAAACTATCGACAAGCGACAATTGAAAAAGTTTCACGTCGGTGACCTCGTCCGCGTGAGCACGTACAAGAGCTCACCGTTCCGGAAGGGTTACGAACCGCGGTGGGGCACCGAACTCTTTAAAATCGAACGCATTCATCTTTCCGTTCCCATCACGTATTCGCTCGTCGACCTTCACGGCAAAGCGATTACGGGCCGATTCTACGCTCAAGAACTGCAACGCACACGATTTCCACAAGAGTACTTGGTGGAGCGCGTCGTTCGCAAAAAGGGACCACTCCGCCTCGTAAAATGGCTCGGCTTCGACGCCCGACACAATTCGTGGGTACACGAACGTGACATGGTTACGTAAGAAACGGAAGCGACAGCTTCCTCTCCGTACGCAATGACCTTGTTAGAAATGACTAGAACACTCGACGGAAACAGGATGTGATGAAACAGGATGTGGCTCAGCATGACTTCTACGGTATATATTTCCGAGTGTTCTTTTTCGTTTTAAATCAGTCACTTCAGAACGTTGTATGCGTGCAGATGTCCCATTGTCATTTTCTGTTTGCTGCACTATGTGGAGTTTCTTTGATAATTTTTATCCTCGGTTTAAACATTCTCGCACTCTAAACACGCCGCGAGAGTGTGAAGAGGAGGAGGAGGAAGAGCGTCCGTGGGACGAAGACGATCCCATCTCGACCGTCGACGCGGCCACCAACACCGACGAGATGCGAACCTGGGACAAGGACATCACCACCACCGCCAACAATTCTTCTTTTTCTTTCGACCTACCACCGCCGCTGACGGACACTTCGTCTTCTATTTCATACGAGCCGCCGCCGCCTCCACCGTCTCGTCATTTCTATCACCGCGAACGGAAAATGACAAAGACGACCGCATTCGCTGACCTCCAAGGCTTCTGGAGAGACAGACAGTTTGTCTTAAAAACGTTGACTGTGCTACGCATACCGAGCAACATTCATAATACATCAAAGTATAAAATACGCACGCTCACCTTTCAACAGCCCTGTGAACTCGAAGAACTGAACACGTGCGATCGACGCTTGGCAAATTGGCTGCAAAGCCACCACCACCGTACGCCGTGGCACTGCGGAAACATTCCGTACAGGTATAGGCACGAAACGATTCGCAGAGCTGTGGACGGAATTGACAAAATATTTGTGAAAGGAGGAACAAAGTCAGATTGGTTACGAGAGTACGTGCACTGTTATGTGGTCGACTTAGAAGTGTTTAAATGTCCATCGCTCGACACGTGTGTAAAGGTCTACATGGAACTCTATAATGCAGATGTGACGTGGCGCCTTGTCTTATCACTGCTCGAGGGAAAAGGTACACTCCAAGTTCTGGCTTTAATGCATTGGCTCGCCACTTATCGATCAGAATTAATTGACAACATCGAAGCAAATCCCGTACGAAATACGGTGAGCACGATGGCAATTCCTGTCTGATCGTGTTCGTTCCCCGACCGCATCCGTTCCATATCTCCGTCAGACGGTCAGGATGTGATGTCAACCTTGACGTACTTCCGGTTTCCACTTCCTGTTCTCGCTCCACAACATGTATAAGCCACAACGCCTTTTAATTGGTAATCATAATCATCGAAGCAGCCGGATGGAGCGCACCACAAAAAACAACGCCAACAAAGAAAACCTGAGTCGCAACGAAGAACTCAAACTTTTAGTCAAATTAGCTGAAAGGGAGCAGCTCCAAACCATCAACGAAGCCATCAAACAATACTACACATCACGTCCGCGCTCTCTAACAACACTCGACAACGAGAGTCTTCAACATCTGCCTGTCGCGTTTCTCTGCTATTCCTCGGCAGCGAGAGAGGTAGGTGCGGTCTTCAGACGTCTACCCGAGGACGTTCAAAAGCTCCCCTGCATTCTAGAGCTTCTGCCCTGTCTGAAACACTACGACATCGGACGCACGCACATCGACGGACCGCCGCCGATCAAGCG
>BLKR01004614.1:62500-103100 GCA_011170035.1 Teleogryllus occipitalis | reverse complement strand
TAGATAAATATGTCTCCTTTCCCAGGACAAAATTTAAATGAATTTTATGGTTCATCTGAATCTGTAAAAGGGGCAATAAACTTGCGAAATTATTTTAGTATCATATGATCCCTGTCGAAAATTCGATGTGGTGAAATGTACAGTAGCTCTGCACTACATGCTTTTCAGGTAATGGCCGGGCAAAGTTCGGGCAAAGGCCTCCTATTCGAAAATAGGTACACATCAGATGAGCTATTGATTATGAATTTAATTGATGATGATTTCTATTCTCTACTATCTGTCTGGTTTTGCTGCGTGTACAGCCATTATAATAAGAATATTTTCACATACTTTTTTCACAATTAATATCAATAATATACGTTTCACAATAATATGATCGTCTAATAGAAATTAAAGTACACTTTCGTCTTATTATTTTCCCTTTTAGTTATACAGTGTTTCACTTATTTTTCATTCATTTCTTATTATGCACTTTTTTATTGTTGTTGGTGATCACTAAACATTTCGTTTTCGCTCTTCCACAACGTTCTGTCCTGCGTCAATCTTGTTCACTGGTTACCCTCTATTTTCTTTATTTTGCTGCACTATCTTGTATTTTGTTTTTCAACATTCCTAGGGCCTTCTTTTGGGTCCCATAACATTGTTGCATATGCCCATCGTACTGGATTAGTTCTGGCGACATGACCTCTTCATTTACATGTCCACTTATTACCCGTTACTTGTGCATGAATTATTTTTGATGGTCTTCGCTATCTATTTTGACTCCTATAGAAACGTGGATACATGAAAGCCCATAAATGTATAGTTCATTTTAGCAGTAATTTAAAGTTTATACAAACTTCAGTTCTCAAGTAAATAATAGCAGGTGAGAATATTAATTTTCTTATTAACGCATGTACCAACGTTTTTATGTGCGTTTCCCATTACGTAAATGAGATCACGAAAGTATATATGAAGGGCTTAATCTTTGCCATATACCAGATTTTATCCAAAAATGATATATAAAACCTTCCTAAGCCTGGAGACTTAAAATTTGTTTTTTCAATAACACCTTCGGAATAAACTCGTAACTCTGAGAAACGTCTGTTTCTTATTAGAAATGTTTTCTGAAGAAAATTCAGAGAGAATCGTACAGTTACCTTTTCCAAGTGATGGTTTTGCAATGTAAGTATATACAATTGCACACACAGAGCAAATATCGTTCGCGTGTTCTCTCAAATTCATTGTGAATACATCAACCAAGGGTATTTCTAGCTCAAGGGTACATTAATTTAGGCCTAAGTACACAAGATGCACATACCAATACATATCGTGGCAAGCTCGTGTGCACATCCCGTACATGAAAGGTACGATGTCAAGCGCACTCCGTGTACGTTTCATGCACACATCTCGCGTTTACATGCATTTTCGGGAGAGATTATGATACTCGATTGGTTATCCAACGAGGCCAAAAATCCCATGAGTAGAAAAATGGGTTGCAAGATTTATTCCGTAAATAATTAATATGAACCAACAATTATGCTTCATCTAACGTGGAAGAGTTGAATGCGTTACGTTTTCTGGATTTTCAACGTTCATTATTCGGGTCGGCAGTTTGAACTCCACGATTGGCTAATAGCGAAGCACCCACATGTTGGTATGCCGTTTCTGGCAGGAAGAAGTAAAGAAAAGGAACACACACTGCACACACAGCATTCTGCGTCAAAATAAAAATCACAATTGTATTTTCTTCATAGCCCTCTTTGGAGATGTAGGGGACGAAATCAGTTTGCCAGGATACTATACCTGTTATTGCTAGGACAATATTGAGAAGATTTGGTGGGAAAATATCAATAGTTATGGCTGTAGGAAGAAAACTGATTCCAAAATTGTACCCCAAAAAATGCACAACAGCGAGAAGAAGAGGAATAATATTTTGTTTCCAGTCTAACTGTTCACTCATGTACGGGTACAATACTACATATAAGAACATTGCCACCGTGCAGACAATGGTGGAAGCCAACAATGTCTTTCTGTGTCCCAAGTGATCACACACTAAGAGCCCAGTTACGGTACCGGAGACGACAATTACTGCCATGAGAATAATACGGACAATTGTGCTTTCCACAGCGATGGAAATTCGGAAAGCTATACTATTCACTGCAAATGCGAATCCAGAAAGAAAATCTAAGAGACTTAACACAATGACCAATCCACTGTAACCCAGCGTACGAATATTGCTGAACTTTCGAATTGTTGCTGTGGTATTGTTAATGTCGGAGTGTACGACCTTCAGAAGAGTCCGGAGTTTCTCGACTTCTTGTTCTACTTCTGCTGAATTTCCGTGCAAGCGTCGAATAGACTGTTTGGTGCCGATCAAATTTCTTCGTTTCAGGAGATAAACTGGGGTTTCAGGCAGCCACAAACACGCCACAGAAACTACTGTAGCGCTAGCTATCACTAGCCAGAAACACGCAATGAACTTATATTCAAAAAATATAAGTGTATACATCATGGAAAGGAATAATGCCTTGATGGCAATAAACCTCCCACGTGCGTGGCCTATTGTCGTTTCACTAATGTACACTGGAACAAGCATTTTCGTGCCCGTGCTTCCAAACGCCCATAATATCGGAGCGACGTACTGCATTTTGTACGTCTTCAATGTGTTGAGGTACATTATTGCCAGAGCTGTGCCGTAGTGTGCGAAGCATATCATGATGATGTGAAATTTGCGGTTAAGTAATTTCAAGATGATGGAGTGAAACAGGAAGCAAAATATGCCTTCCATGTACATCATCACCAAAAAACTTCTCGAGATGTGGTCATTATCGATGCAATACAGGATTATGGTGGACCCAGCCATTTCAGCAGGGTGGAGCATATTAACTGAAAAAGAAACATTTAAAACATTACTGCTGTTTCAGTTATATAAAAAAAGTACTAAAATTACTATTGTAAACGTTATTTACAGAACTATTCGAATATGAGAATTACTGTATCTGAGTGACGTCAAATCGCACACTCACAAAACCTCACTCTTTTTTAGCGACTTGAAACCTTTTTTATGAGTTTTACGGTTGAAAATGGGTATTTTTTCTTTTTTCTAATCCCATCCTTTTCAAATATATTAAAAATAATTTATTCCCGAAGAATCATGGGCGTACTAATTTTTAAAATGTTTTGCGCAAATACCATTTCCTTCAAAAAAATTAAATTACATTTAAATTTAACTCAAAAAGATGTACTTTCGCATTTCATATGATATAAATATAATTTTTGTAAACGTATTATTTAAAATGTGTAAAATATGTTTTAATTTTTAAAATGTAAAAGTTTACATTTCAAAATTCAAATTTCAAAATGCCCTGTCCCAAAAATTCCTCCCTCCCAGCATCTCTGAATCCATACATCACTATCCATACATAAATCTCCTCGCCACCTGCATCTTTTTTACCATTCTTGGGAACAGCATTAATAAGACAATGAACATGTGTGTGCAAAGTTATATCTGAAATGAATATTAAACGATGGAAAATTCGATGACGTGTTAAGGTGATTCTAAAAATGACTTTCGTTATACTACATTATGCCGGAAGAGTAAAACAAAACAAACGTGTTTTAGGTATTGAAACCAAATAACTTTTCGATATAAAGATACAAAGATTTATTTTTCTAAACGTCAAATCACAAAAATTTAAAGAAAATTTGACCTTGATATCCCAGATTTTGAAACGTATTTTTGTGAAAAGTAAAGAAAAAATATGAAACTTGTGTTTTTTTTTCCAAATATTATTTTTTGAGATTATATTAATTTTCAAAATTTTGGAAAAAATGTTCGCATCAATAAAGTTAATAATTTTTTTCCTCGTGTTGTACTTGTGACAGCAATTTAATATTTTGCGCCATTAAAGAACGAAATATGATCTTTAATTTGATGTTTGTATTGAAATCATTACATTTAAAAAAAATCATTTTTCACAGGTTTGTTTCTCCCAAAACTCGACAATTCAAAAATTAGAAAAAATATCTTTGTAATCTCTGAAAAGTTATACATAAGTCTGGGAAGTTAAAAAGTGGGACTGCGAGATGATTGTGAGAAATTAAATACAATAGAAATTTCTACTTGCAGTGTCTGCTAAAGCATCACCTATCAAGCACGTGCCAATGAGTAATACACGATTACCACCAATATACTCTCACAGAGAAATAAATAGAAGTATCCCTCCACATCTTACTATATGTCATATACATACATATGACCTTTATAACCGATTAAATTCAAATTAAAAAGTGTTAAAAGGATTCAGTGTAATATTAAACGTATGGAATATTTATACGAATAACAGTATGTTATACAGTTAATTAAAATGATATTTCATTTACGTCACTTTACAGAGAATATTGCTAATTGACTTTTTTATGAAGAAATGAAACTATTTATTTTCTTTGTACGTTCTACTTATTTTTAATGTATCATTGTTGTAATAGTCATATTTCTAAGTATTGTTCATCATTGCTAAAAATATAACTATTTACATTATCATCCCACTTAAATAACTTCCTGGGTAAATTAATAGGTTTCTATGAGAATTGAAGGCTACCTATTATTGAGAATATTATAGTCACCCCCCTCTCCCTCACTACGTTGCATGGTTCCTTCCCAGAAGACCTTGCGAAGCGAAGAAATGCCATTCAACACTCCCATTGAAGACATCTTTGTAGAAGCATAAACTGACATTGTTTTGTAATACTTGGCACTCATCTCATCCGAAAAATATGCCTGTTAACTCTGTTATAATCACACTTGAGATGTGTTATCAGTTTACAGTGAAAAGGGTAAAATGAATTCGTGTCGTGTTTCAGGCATCCAGAAAAAGAATTTTAATTTTTTTCTATTGTTAGATTCTTTGCTTTCTCTGAAGTATACCATAAAAGGATGCAGAGTAGCTCAGACATTAATTCGCATCAGTCTCTGAATTGCATCTTAAAAACAAAAGAATAATTAAACAACACACTGGACAATGAAAACTCCTAGGATCAAATTTTATTTTTGTCTCACGAAGAGAGCAGAAGACGACAAACGATGGGCGAAGTCTGCAGAGGAATCAAAAGAACTTCCTCGGTCAGTTTCTTTATTATTCGTATCAGGTGATTGATTGTGTGTTAGGATGACTAGGACCAGCGGTGCTCGTTTATTCATCATTGTCACTGCCCTACATGTTTGCGGCATTAACAAGTATGGTCTATTCTCAGTTTCTTGAAAAAACTTTACTTTACTATGGTTTCGAGAGGAAGTTTGAAAACCAGTTTTTCCAATACATATAACTTTTTTGAGTGCAACCAGTCAATTTTCAACTTTTCAAGAATGCTGGTTATAACAACCTAAACGTACACTTCTTCTACAATTATATATTTTCGTATTAAGAAAATGAAAATAACAATAGTATTAATATTATTGTAAGACTATCTGTGCCGACCTGGATGGCCGAGGTGACTAAGAGCGAGTACCGACTCAGCGCTTCGGTCCGAAGGGTCGCGGGTTCGAGTCCCGCCTTGGGCATGGCTGTTTGTCCCTTGACTTTGTGTGTGTGTGTTGTCGCGGAGGGCCTCGCGTTCTGCTGACCCCAGATCAGAGGAGCCCGCAAGTGTTTGTCTAGTGTGTGGTCAAATATGCGTCCCTTCGGGACGTAAAGGGCAACCGGCTGTCGGCTGGATAAAAGCCCTAGGAAAGAAGACTATCTGTGGTTACTAAATTCACAGAACAACTACGATGATTCGCAGATTCCTCTCCTTACACAACTGACTCAGTATAACTGAAAAAGAAGGCTGCTCTGTTTCAGGCAGACACTGTCAGTCCATAAATAAACATAATAGTCATATTCCGTCAGAAGACTTTCATTTGAGACCGTATGTGTGTTTCTACGATTCATAATATTCTAAACATTTTAGTGCATTTTTAAAGCATTTTAAAAATTAAAATATATTTTAAATATTTAAATAATAATGTTTATAAAAATTATTATATTGATATCATATGAAAGTACATCTTTTTAAGTTAAATTTAAGTGTAATTTTATTTTTCTGAAGGAAATGGTTTTTAGGCTGAATTTATTGGATTATTTATTTTTTTTAAATTTATTGGAGATAACGATTGAGGCACCAACGTGGGCATACGTTGTTGCGGGACTTACGTCACAAGATACGTAACAAACCTTAGTAGTTAACCTGCCCAGAAACATTGAGTCAATCAACCGATAAAGTTTTGAAAATATTGCGTGGGATTCATATAATACTTGTCGTTTTTCAGGTTCTTCCCTTGTGTCAAAGTGTCAGAAAGACAGTTTTCTTCGGCCCAACCTCCTCAAAAAGCTCTCCCAAACGCTTGTGCTACATTTCGTTGCCTCAACAGAGGTAGGATGCGACGGGAGTGGGGACACGGTGAAAAGGGGGAGGAGGGCGGGATCAAGGCTCTGTTTACTGTCAACAGGGCCATAAGCGTGGCACAAAAAAATTGCACTCTAATCTAAAGAAAGTGCAAAATATATTTCAGGAAAATAATTATCCATTGAACTGTATATAGAAGTACATAAACAAATAGATATCTATTTGAGTTAGAAAAGTTATATTAACCTATTAATTTCGTAAATCAGAATAATTATGATATTAATAAAAAAGATATTAGTGATTATATCAATGGTACCTATAGTGGTGATAATAGACGTGATGATGTCGGTGGTAATGATGTTTTTATTAATAACTAGTGAGAACCCGTCAAAATTTGACGGTGAGATCTGAGATAAATGTAAAATACTGTGCCCAGACTAATGTTTACAATACGTTGCATTGTTTGGATCTTCAGGGTACAACAAAGATATTCTGTGATGTGGAGTTCCCAAAATTTTGAACACGTATGACCCGTGACCAGGTGGCAATGTAAAATCAGCACCAAATTACACAAAAGAAAGAGCACTATTATACTGACGGTTATTATTTCTAAAGTTTTTTGGTGTGTCATCATCTCCTATAAGCAACTGTTTGATTTCTTCTGGCATATTGCTCAAAGGTAAACTTATTTTCCCATTTAAGCAACACAGAGTAAACTGGTTTGCAGAATTTTTCTCACATGGGAAGTACAAATCAGAACAAAACTGACATTTCATAGTCAACGACCCAACAGAAAACGAAATGACCTCACTATCACGACACCTACGCTGACTTTCTCTTTCCTTGCGTCCAGTTAATGTACGTTTGCGTCTTTTGGGGCGCGTGGGCAACGATTCGGAATTAGACATAACCTGTGAACAACTTCATTACTTCAGTACAACCGAGCAAAACTCTCTGTTCGAATGTTCTCTACAAAGTACACCACAAAAGCAAACACATGCAAACTGTCAACACCACAATGTAATTATTACACTGAAACAAAACCTTGACGAATTGTAAACAAATCTCAACAATCAAAATAAAGCATCAAGCAGCGCCACCATGAAGCAGCCACTCTTTGAAAAAAAAAAACAATTGACTATTGATTAGCGTACTATTAAAGAATGATTTAATTAATTAATTTACACCATAAATGTTGATGAATCAACACAAACAATACATGATAACACATCTAGGGATCACATTCTTCATCACATCAACCTTGACGAATTGTAAACAAATCTCAACAATCAAAATAAAGCATCAAGCAGCGCCACCATGAAGCAACCACTCTTTGAAAAAAAACAATTGACTATTGATAAGCGTACTATTAAAGAATGATTTAATTAATTAATTTACACCATAAATGTTGATGAATCAACACAAACAATATATGATAACACATCTAGGGATCACATTCTTTCATTTAAAGGAAAAAATACTACAATCGGTTCAGTAGAAGCTCTAAACGAAGCCATGGCAGAAAACCTTATTGTTTTAAATATATAGATGTCACTGGTAATAATTTTAAAATAATGTCCTGGTATCGTTTGATTATTACTTTACCGATTCATCTGTAGTTAACAGGACTCCAAAAATAAATATTTGTCATGTTCATTTAAATCTTGACAACAGGAATAAGATTGCAATAGAAGAAAATTTAATTAAAATGTTAAGCACAATTTATAACTTTCGAAAGTAATTATATTTATTGCATTTCATCTCGCGATTGTTCACTTTCAAAAGAAGCAAATAAATGCCACTTAATTAGGGACTAAAGTAGAACTTCAGATTCACTTACAGGACATTCCCTGCCGCCACAATTCATTTCTCATAAGCGGATTGAAGCGTTGGATAAGTTCCATTTTCAGAAACCTACTATTTGCGGAAGAAGCGGGAAAGGTTTCTAGATTCATTTTTGTAACTTGATATAAACATGACGGATACAGAAATAACTATGTTCGAAACAAATATATTTACTCATAACTATGACAATGTGTTATAGAAAATTTAAAAAAAACAGTTGAACTGAAGATGAATATAACCTTTAAAACATAATATTGAATCTTCTATTCTTCGTTCTTGCTTTTACTTCATCGTCTCGTATTCTGCTTTGAACTTTAATTTTAAAAAAATACTTTCCCTCTCCCCTCCCCTTAATTGGTTATTTTGCTTCTCTTCTATATTTTTCCACTCTCTCTCTCCTCCCGGTAGCCAACACTACAGAAACTAACTAGTACGAGAAAGAGAGTGCGATTGTATGGCCCCAGCAGTTAATACATTTTGTATAGTACAGAACGTCTCCATTACAATTTTACATGTATTAATAATTATACATTTCTATTCTTAACCTTATATATTACTTTCCATTTCAGGTACATTTAAGAAGTAAGTGAATTTATAGAAAGATTAGGTTTGGTGAATTTTCACAATAAAATGTGATCCCTTTTTAGAAACGACCAACTACATTTTCTTGAAAAGGATTCTAACTCTTTTCTCAAAAATGTTCACATCAATCGAGATTTTGCTCTTCTATGATTTGAAAATATCTTGGGAATAAAACTATCAGAGGGCGAGAAATTGAAAAAATGCCCGTGTCTTTGATAAAACATAATTACTATATTATGAATACAAAGGGAAAAGATCAAGTTAATTAAAAAAATTCTAAATATTATTCTTGAAATTATTTCTTTAGGAATGATGTATTTTTAGAAATTTGTTTATTAATGATAGCGAGAATGAAGTTTTGTACAGCTAAAGAATGATTCAAGCATTGCTGCTAACTTCCTACGGCAATAAACTATCTTGACTGTCATTTAATTATAGGCGATTCGAATTTTTAAGCCCATTATTGCCGTGTACGCAACAAGGTCATTTTACTTACAACATGCGTTTAGAAGTTACTCTGTAGAAGTTACTAATAGAAACTTATCAGGATATGTTATGTTTCAAACGGTGAATATGTAGAATTTTGCACATTACGGCTCGCGTAGCAGAAATACATAATTTGCAATAAGTATTATAATTTTACGTTACTATTACAAATAAGGTAAGAAATTCTGTTATGTGAAGCGTCAGAAGTTTTTTAATCATTTTATACAACCCACACGTGAAGCTACGGAAGACAATGTACTTGTACCATGTTTTTGTAAGGTTCAGGTCAACATACTGTGGCATCGATAAAAGATGCAAACACTTTTCCTGGACTCATTCGCAATCTCAGAGTAGTTAAACTTCGTAAAATAAAATTTTATAATTTTTTCCCTTGTGTCACTTTTTAAGCCCTTCTGTTTTAACATGATCTGTTTTCATTACATTTAGAATTGTGAGTTTTTCATTGTTCTCGTAAATGGAAGGTCTGCATGAGGATTCCTGCACAGAGAGATTAAATAATAGAGCAACCTTATTTTGATGGTCTTTAAACTTTTGTGGATAGTACTAAAATTAGAAGATATACACTTGCCTATGATAGCGGCTATCCATTGCCGCAAACCGGGGTTCCTTCTTCTTGTGGGTTGTGAGTCAATGCAGAACGTCTCCATGGGTGCGTCTTCGGAATGTCCCCCAGAGCGAGTGCCAAGAATTGACTCAGAACGGTCAGTTTGCACCGATTTGTGTTCCATACGGGGAGCCTCAGGGGAGGCCGTCAGTGCTTCTGACATGGCGAAAATCAGAAAATATTGATTTACTTTTTCTGAACTTTCGTTAATTGGAGACCTTGAGAACGAACACCGCTCGCTGTGACCAGAATAACTTTCTGATGCGCAGCAACGTATCTCCTTTGGTGTCTGCAGCCAACTGAGCGCGATCTTCGTGGCAGGATGTTAACACTTAACTGGTACAATGAGGTCTGGGGGACCCTCGTGTTTTATTTCTTCAGCTGAATTCGCGTTGTCATTCAGCTGTCTCGTCACTTTTAAGCTCAGAGGCTATCACAGTTCACAGGAAGTGGCATATTCCAGGTTCTTGTCTTCTCCAAATGACAGCCGCTTATATTTCTTAAATGGTCTCTTAGAACGTATGGTACCAGTTGCATTAGTGCTCACGTTGATGATTCATGACAAATTTGCGTTTCCCTGACCCTGCAAATGCGCAAACCCTGCAAATTTTTTACTTTCTCGCGTTCTGCAAACGTACAAGCTACAGCGAAAAACGGCGATTTTCACCAGAAAACACGCATTAAAGATCCCCGATTACGAAAAACTGGATAAATCATGTTCCTTAAACCTACATTTAGAGTGTGGGTACAAAATATAATCACATATATTTTTTTAAACTAGCGGTGCTACCAAAACACATACTTTCTCGTATTATTTATAAATGATCCGCAATATTATGCCACTACATAATAAAGCAGATGTGTTTTAAACCAGCAATTTTTTTCCGTTCCAAGACCCGAACTCAGATCCTCAGAGTTAATTTGCCGGGACTCATACAACGAAGCCTCTCAAGCGCCGTATGGGTCGAACTCTGGGAGAGGTAGAGGTAAATGCCAGATTAATGTAAAAACCCTCAACAATCAAAATATCCGTTAGAAACTTCCAAAGCCACCAGTCTGTTCACATTGATTACGAAATATCAATTTTGGGGAAAATCGGCTGAACGGTTTAGGCGCTTTAGTTGTCCACAGACAGACTGTCAGCTGATAGGTGGATTGATTGATAGTGACTCCAGGAGCGTCAACTGCCAAGATAATTTGTCCCGTAATTGTAGTACAGAGTTTTTGCTCTCGGGAGGAAGCAGTGATCATCCCCCTGAATGGCTAAATCCCGCGCCGACCTACCGTCGTCGAGTGGGGTTTTCCCCAAACAAGGTACCTCCCTCCAGAGGGGTATCGCTTCAGCTGGAACGAGCTCTAAGCTCCCGGGCGGTGTCCTGGCATGTTTGGTATTGTAGTGCACGTAAGTATAACTAAGTAAAAGGTAGGCTAAGACAAGAAAACGGAAGAAAAGATCGCAAGCGGTCCTTGGGACGTTTGGTAGGGTACTGCTCCGGCATTCGCATTCGAGAAACAGCGGCGCGAAGAACAGCGCAGAGAAACCTCGGGATGCTACCGATCAAAGCAGCCGGCCGCTAGAATTCTCCTCCACACAGAGACATATATCGACCTAGTTATCTGGCTAGTATCGAAAATACTGCCATCGTCGGAACTCGAACTGTCACAACTAGCCCCGAGAGACACTAATCTGAATTTTTGTTTTTATTTCAGGTTATTTTGTCATTCATGTAAACCAAAAAACATTAAATTATAGCTTAAAAAGTAAATTTTTCAATGATAGTGAAACGCTCTCCGTTTCTGTTAAATTATTTCTGAAACCAGTTTCCGAATTTATATCATTTTTTGGGCGCCGGGAAAGGGTTGCGATTTTAAATTTCCCGCAAACACATCTAAAGGGAAATAATTATCCTACTAGCTCTGCCGGTTGGGTTCTTACGAAAATAATCGTCGCCGGTACTTACTTTCTTCCTAGCAAACGATCATTCGATCCGCTCTCCATACGGAAGAAGCGAGGAATCTGAAATTTGTTTCTGGAAAGAAATTATTAAACTATGGATTGCACAAGATGCTAAAGAAAAGATAATCAGCTTTTCTTTTGCAAAACGAGAACGTTGTAAGTTTATTCATCGATTAATTCTTTGTAACACAAAATGTCACCTTGGTCATGACCGGTAGTAAAAATTGTAAATAGCACCATTATTCTTACTATTTATATATCCATGCGCTCTTGGACGATGAGGCCAGGAAGAATCCACTGCTCCGACCAATCTTCTCTCTTGTATCTTGTTCTCAGTCCGCTGCCGGGTCAATGTCCTCCTCAATTTGTTAATTGTTTCACTTACGACTTCCGGTGCCAGAATTATTCAAAGTTTCAAATAGAATTACACACACAAAATATAAGTCCTCACTGCTTAATTCTTTCCCGCAAAATTCCACCAAGTCCCGCATCTATCACTTACAATGACCTCTACGATGTACACGGTACGCGGTCTAAAGCTCCTCTCCTCAAATATTACGAAGTTCAACCCTCCACAACTTTCATACCTTCTTGTCTCTTGTTTTTCAAAACAATCTCCAGTTTCCTTCTACGTCATACCCCATTGCCAGTTTACTACCAATCCTACATGCCCTTATATCACAATCTTCTGTCCGTTACTTGCCGCGCTATGTTTGTTTACTTCCGCTTCCCTAGTTGCTAAGGAACGCCTTGCCTGCATGCCTATGCCCTCAACATTTACACTTTTTACGAAGAATTTAATAAATTCTTGTCCCCATTCCCATCATAATATTGAGTGACAGTCTGGCATGTCACAATAGTGTGTAGTTGAACATACCTTAGATTTGTTGTTGTTAAGATTGACTGAAACAATCCGATAGACTTTTACTTCTCTATGCGTGAAACATAATGTTCGTAAAAAACTAAATTAAGCAATGGCTCCCGCAGCAATTCAAAGAGCACACTGAGGCAAAGATTTGAAACATCCATGCTAACTATCACGAACTGTGCTCTATTGGATCGGTCAGTAAATACGATTGCCACTGTCGCAACTAACCCCGGTCTCCCCTACATTTCGCATAATAAATGACGCAGGTTCCAATTTAATTAAAATACCTGCATTTTCGAATATTGCAAAAGTTCATAATTTTTTTACGCGTATCCTACAACTGCGATATTGAATATAAGAGATCTTTCCTTTGAATAAAATAAAAAGTAAATCTTTAAATGAGAACATATGCATTTTTTGTTTAAAAATATGAATGGTTTTCGAATAATTTTGTGTGAAATAAAGATTATTTTAAAAACAAGATTTTCTCACGATTCTTGAGATTACTTAAAGCTCGCCGACAGTAATATAAATATTAATTAAATTGAAAAAGTTAGAAATAATGAAATTATATGCTGTTGTGGCAACACTAGTTTAGTTAATAGCTCCTATTTTCGAGAAGTAAATGTTTTGCGAAATGTGAAATAGAAAGTTCTGAACGAAAAGAATTTGACCATATCAATACGCTTGGACAACACATTTTGTAAAATTATGTTAGGAAAATCATTTTCGGGTTCGGAGTGCTACGTGGCAAGACTGTGTCAAGAGTAAATTCGACCTGTGATTATGATGGTTCAAGTACAGCGATAACGCTAGTAGGTTAATTGTCCAAAAATCCATGACTTTTTCTGAGAACAGGGAAACCATAACTCTAATTTCGCCTACCGTTCCTCGCACTCCTGAACGAAATAAATCATTCAGTAGTGCTATGTCTACAGATGTATTTCCAAGCAAAGAACGAACCGTAGTGATTTATTCTCACGAAAGCTGAACTACCCAAGATTACATCAGAAAACTCGATAGTATTGTAATTGCTAATGATATAGGTTCCTGTCTCGAATTTCAAATAATAGATCAAAATTAGATCGTGTGTTTTCTTCAATACAAAACAAATAGTTAAAAGCATCACAATTTCCTAAGTATTAACAACATTAAGGTTTCCATTAGACCTCTAAATAAATACAAGAGGGTTATAATATGAAATTTGTGTCCCATTATACCTCTGCAGGTCATTGAAAATGAACTTAGTAAAATAAACATCCCAATCCAATCGAAAATAAACTTTGTCAAAGCTGGGATATCTTACTCTGTTTTTCTTACATTATGAGTTTTGGGAGACAGGTGTTTGTAGATCCCATTGGCATGAAAAAAACTTCCTGAATCTACTACTTTTTGATGGAACACATTATATAATTTACTTTTCAACAGAAAACATAACCTGTTTTGTGTGTAAACAATCTGGTCATATAACATATCGGTGCCCTTCAAAGGCACAATACCAAATAAAATGAGCACTACTGTATTCAAAGAACGTGCAAATAGTGTAAAAATTGACAATAAATGTGAACCTGCGGAGAAACAGGACCGTGTTGAAAAGTTGGTTGAAAATGACACAACCTTTTCTGAAAATGCAGGTGAACTAGTAGAAAAACAGAATCTGGTGGAAGAGCTAAAGAAACAACACTTATGCAGTTATTTGTAAGAGAACTCACTCGTTTTAGACTTCATCACAAAATTAATTAGAGTATACCAACGTTAAACTGAAAGCAATGAAGCCACAAGTGAACATAAAAGAAGAAAAAAGAAGTAAATGTCACGCAGGATAATATATGCCCCAAAATATGGAAGAACTTATTGGAGCTATAAAAACATATTAATGAAAACACGTTGCGTTAATGTTAACTTTTCTAAGAGTTATGATCAATTGAAGAATTTCCAAGAAAACTCCTTTGGATCAAATAACTCCACCATATTTCCTAAAGACTTAGCCCCTGGCATCCAAGGCACTATTTTATGGTGACAAAAACACGAAATTCTCATTGAAAGGTCAATTAAAAACAGGTTCACAAGTCTCACTGACTAGTTGAAGCAAACCAACCACAAATAAGACATCACAAAGGAAGTAGTATTTGAACCTTTGCCTTTTTACAAAATTACCCTCTTAACATCTCTCTGCCCTCTTAGAAAATTAAAATGAACATATTACAATGGAATGCATATAGTTTCAATACAAAATCTGAAAAGCTACAAGTACTCTGTCATACCCTGAAATAATCCGCATACAGGAAACCAATTGTAAGGCAAATAGAAATGGTAGAAAATGGGGTTTAAATGCTATGACAAAACCGTCACTCTTCTAATTCTGTAGCTAGTGGCGGTGTTGCAATATTTGTGAAAGAATATTTGCTATCAGAACAAATAGGCATACAAATAGAGTTTGAAGATGTTCCAATTAAAATCCATGCCCCAGTAACAATCAGTGTATATAGTATTTACAGTCCTAATAGCTACTCTCTTGAACACAATTAAGTTAAAGATGTAATTAGACAACATCCCAAACCTTTTATTCTATTTGTTGGCTTCTTGTTGGCATTTGCATGATTCTATTTCTTTAAAGGAATTCATTTCGACTACGGGATTCGATCAAAAATTGAATTGACAAACTTGACTCAACCGAGAATTCATTGCCTGGACCTGATGGCATTCCCAATATATTCATCAATAATCTACCCACGGAGGGAAATGAAGTTCTTCTGAAAATATACAATTTAATGTGGACAAAGCACATACTGCGACGCCGGTGTCTGTGCCCCCGCACCTTGGTTAAGCTAGTTGCGATATAAATTTCCCTCCTCTTACCCGAGGCAAGGTGCCGGCTAGCTCAGGAAGCGGTGAGAGCCTGAAATACGGGCGGTGGATAGACTTTGCTACTTTACGAAATGAAAAGAAATTGTTGTAAGAGAACGTAAAATTTAATAAAAAATTAGAAATATTTAAATTATGAAAAAGTATTGCAAATACTGCGCATGAGCTCAGCGGTATTATTTTCCTAGCCCTTAATTCTAATACAAAAAATCAATACAATAAAATCTTAAAAATTAAGATTACAAAAAAAAAAAGAAAGAAATTAAACATTAATTTAAAAGTAGCCAATGCGCGGCAAATGTTTCCTCGAGAATTATTCCAATTCCCTTTTTTATCAAACAAGAGTCGTTTTTATTAAAAGCCTGAGGGGCAGTGCGGAGGCCTTTGCCCGGCGCTCAACTAACATCATCATTGAGTTTCAGGTGAACACGACTCCAGCTGTAGAAAATTCACTTCATCCGGTCAGTGTCCCGAAGGCCGGATCCTTTTGTTGACGAGATGCAGTGGGTTGCCGCCTTCCGCCCTGCCTGGTATGACGAAACAAGGTCACGAAAGCTCACCTCCAGTAGACTAATCGGTTTATAATCTTCCCGATAGAATTAAAATCACGGCGCGTGTAATTTTGCCACGCGAACTGGTGGGGGTGAATTTGCCACACGTCGTGATCCAACTATAAAATAAAACTTTGCGGGCACTCGCCCGAAGCAAGATTTAACTCTCTAGCGGACACTCGCCCGTAACAAGATCCTCGGGCATTCGCCCGTCATTCTCTGATGATTATCGCCCTAGCGTGTGCTCGCCCGAACGATTCTCCTTAGCGGGCGCTCGCCCGAACCATTCTGATGCCGGCTGGCGCTTGCGAGCTCGCTCCAAGTCTCTGTCCTTCCCTCCATTCACCCAAAAGTTCTACAAGGTTCCGAAAGTTTGTGGCGATTGACCGAAGATCCCTGCGTCGTACGAAATTCTAATCCAATCACTCAGAACGTTTTACAGTTCATTTGAGTGGAAATTTCCGTCATCGGCGGTCTCGCTTGCACTGGATGTAAATAAAGTGCCTGGGTGGACCGTGGCGCCACTCAGTAGCTGCATATCTTGAAATTCCCAGGGGAGGTTGACCCGGAAGGGTGCGTTCGCTAAACAAACCTCTCTTCGGCCGCCGCCGTTGCGCGGGCACTCAGAAATCGCAGCTGCGCGGAACGAATTAGCCCTCCGCCCCGGACCGGCACAAACAAGCACGAACTGGTATTCCACGAGACAGATTTCAGAAGAAAATTCAATTTATTTAAATATAAGATATTCGGTATCGTCACAATATTTATAAAATTATGGAAAACTGGTAAGGATAGATCAGAAACTGAAAATTAGAAGCTTGCATTAACTTGTAACATGTGCAAATTTTTTTTCTCAGACGGCTTCTAGATTTAAAAGAAGTATCCAACAATCAGTTTTCCTTCAGAACAAATCATTTAACCTTGGCTCACCTGATAAGTTTTGAAACGAATATACAGGACGCTTTTTCTAACAACCAGCATGTTTTAGCCATCAATTTTCGACATTCTGAAAGCTTACGATATGGTGTGGATACATGGAGTTCTAAGCAAATTACATCAGATTGGAATTGGAGGAAATGTGTTTCAGTTCATTAAAAGACAGGGTTATTCAAGTGAGAATCACTGAAGCCTCTCTGAAGAAAAGAAGGCAGAAAACGTAGTACTCTATGGATCTGTAATGAGTGTCACACTATTTCTTCTAGAAATTAACGAGGTATACTCAAATATTGTATCTCCAGTGTTTACAAGAAAATATGCAGATGATATAACAGTTTTCTGGAAAGGATGATTTGTCAAATACAATGAAGTGAATTTGTCAACACTTTCGATCGGTGAGTATAATTTGAAATATGTAGAGAGTTCAAAAACACTTGAAATGCACTTTGACTCGAAAATAACGTAAAAAAACCGATTGGGGCTTTTATCAAATGAATGTAAAAAAAGGCTAAACATCTTTAAATGTCTTTCCCGTAACAATTGAGGAATAGATAAAAATCTGATATTAACATGTAAAATCACATTGCTTGATAGATTATGGATCTGTGATTTACGATTAAGCATGATGGAATGAACTTAGGAAACTGGACGATTTACACAACCAAAGCTTTAGAATTTCTACTCGAGGCATCTGCTCAAGTACCATAGGAATCATTGTAATTGAAGCCAATGATCCAAACTTACTAAATCGCAGACATACGTTAATGTTCAAAATACGCCATCAAAGCTGCTATACCTATTAACCCAAAGATACTCAATGATGTTTATCCAGTAATTCAAGCAGAATGTAAAGAAGAGTGGAGATATATTCCCATGCATGCAAAGATTAAATTACTAATGCAAGAACTTGGTATTCAGAGAACACCCATAGAAAAGAATAGTACATAATATTCCCCCTTGGTGTCAATACCAGAAATAGAAACTAAACTAGTTCTAACTTCTCTTGAGGAATCCAACCCCACAACAAAAAATTAGTATTTACAATATGCTGAACTCACCAGTGGAAGTTGCAGCCGTATTCAAATATATGCCTGCGGAGTGAAAAAGGATAACGTAACCTATGCTGTTTTTATTATGAAGGAAACCAAAATTAAACATCAACTTCACCCATATTGCAATATAATCATTGCAGATATGTGCACACATTTTAGCATTCAAATTAGTCAACCAAATAAATGACAGTCAATTTATGTTTTATCAAAATCGCCTGGATCAATATAAAATATATCCAAAGAAATCTCTAAACTGAGATGGTCATTAACATACCATAATATTACCAAATCAAGGAAATCCACCGCAAGGGAACTGATACAGCAGGAAAGTAATTGGATATTATAATAGTCAATGCCATAATAATGAAAGGATAACTGGAGATTTAAATTTGGTATTGACTATATCTAACACAGATGATGATTGGTTGGTTGGTTTGTTTTTCGTGTTTCCGGGCGCGTCAACTGCTTCGGTCATTAGTCCCGTTAGTGTTGTGCATGTTTGTTCTCGGGAGATGGCAGTGATCTTCCCCCGCTGGATGGCGAGATCCGGCGCCGACCTACCGTCGGCTAGTGGGGTTTCCCCTTAACCGGACTCTCCCACCAGTAGGGCACCGCCCCAGCCGGGACACGCTCTAAGCTCCCGACCGGTCTCCCGGAATATGTGGTAGTGTAGTGCATGTTAGTGTAAAACACAGATGATGACTTAATATCTTTCATTAATAAATGATTTCTTGTCAAATGGAACAATATATGGACAGATAAAAAAACGTTTTAATGAGAAAATTGAGGAAGTCAATAACCTTAAGTTTAACCATAAATAAAGCAGGAAAGAGCCAGTCGTTATGTCAAGAGTAGGAACAAGTCACTGTAAAATAAGCCACCTCTTCCCGTTAACTAATAATACACTTCCCATCTATCCCATCGGTAGCGTTCCCCCCCCCCCAAAAAACCACAAACCCTCTAGTTGATGAATTCCTCAACTATTACAACAAAGACAAAAATATATGCAAGGAGAAAATTTTGATTCAATCCTCGACTCCCCTTGATTTAAAAAAAAGTATAATCTTGTAAATATACCAAAAGTGTTGACGAAATATGAAAGAAATCGTACATGTAGTAGATGTGTCTTCAATGTATTGCGACGGCGGTGTCTTCGACCGCACGTTGGGTGAGCCAGATTTAACGTAAATTTGCTCCCCTCATACCTGAGTCAAGGTGACGGCTAGCTCAGGAGGCGGTGAGAGCCTCAAATAGGAGTGGTGTATGGACGTAGTTATGTTTCGAAATGAGAAGAAAATATTATAAAAGAAGATGAAATTTAATGAAAATAAAAAAGAAAATAGAATAGAGTTACCCAAATTACTAAAAATGTTTGCTAACAGACTGTGCATGAGCTCAGCGGTGCTACTTTCCCTTCCCTAACCCTTAATTCTAAGTACAAAAATCAATACATAAAATTCTATACATTAAGATTACAGCAAATAAAAAAAATGAAGATGAAAATTAATTAGGGAGAGGCCAATGCGTGGCCAATGCTTCCTGAGAATTATTACAATTTTAATCAAACAAGAGTCTTTGTTATTAATATTGTCTGAGGGGCATTGCTGAAGGCCGTGGCTTTTCATTGATATCACCATTTAGTTGCAGATGGACGCGCTGCCAGCTGTGAAGATTCACTTTCTTCGGTCGTGGTTCCTTTTCGTCCGGAGGGTGGGGTCAGAGCGCTCCCCTGAGTTGGCCGGATCCCTTTGCTGGCGGAGGCCGTGGGTCGCCATCCCCCCTCCAACTCGACAGCCGTGACGTAATGAGGCCGCGAGAGCTCAGCTTCCAGTTGTGAGATGGACCGCGTGCTATTTGTTAATAATATTCCCGATTTAATCTAAATTACGCCACGTAATTAAGAAAAACGTGCAATACTAGTGCGACCGAGTAGAGACTATAATTACATCAGCGCACAGCAGAATGTTCGAAGTTTAATGAAAGAAACTCTACTAAAAATCAAATTAAGAACAAACTCAAAACTTTGTGGTCAATAGTCCCAAACAATATACTTACTAAATTCTCCGCCTATCGATCAGGACGTCTTATAGTTAATCTGAGTGGAAAAGTGGGAAAATGTTTAAACAGCGAGTTTGCTGTGATTGTTTAATAAATATATTAACTCAATACTCGTACAGCACTTGTGTACTCGTGTAAATAAACTTACTGAGTGGGCCGCAACGTTCTTCGAAATCCTTAGTGAAAGGATAAGAATTTTACCGCATCATTGTGTTTTGACAATAATTTTGTAAACGTTACGTTAGAAAAATCATTTTCCTGGACATCTTGAGATAGAAAACCATAAGCCACAGTGATTTACTCACTTGTTTTACATGAAAAAGTAATAATCAAACTAGCATCTTGGTATGGAATTACTTTGCTTGCACTGAAGTACTTTCTTATCCATGCGCACGAACCAGAAACATATGAAGTGCCCACTTCGGTATCCCACAAGATGCTTTGGACGACCTTGGGTCTGAGTTGTGTAGCACTCGTCTACGTGAAAAATTAGGCCATGCTGCTTCTCTGGGGAAGTTCTTCCAAAATAGAGAAATATCGGTTTGGGGAGATAATTGGGCAAATAAAACTTAGATAAAAATATAATTATTTTTTAATAGTCAAAATAATGAAACTTACATTAGTAATTCATCTGGTAAATAACGACGAGAAAATTGCCAATTTATTAACTAAACTTAAAAATATATAATTGTCACCATTCTTTGATCAAATGTAATTATTAAACTGAAATAAAAAGTGATATAAATTAACATTTTGTTATACAAAAATTCTAAATATAGTGCATTGATTTATAACAAAAGCACTTTAAGTGATTTTTTCCTTTGGATTACCATTAAAAAATTACTTACAAAAGAACTAAAAAGACATTATTTGGAATAAAGCAATTCTATTACTTCATAGACCTTCAAGGAAATTCCACACAACTTCTGAATATCATGTTGTAAATGCATGGTACCTTTTTAGACCCATTCAACTGTCAGTGCTTAGTACGTCTCTGTCTGCTAAAGAACTTGAGAGCAAGAGCGTTGTTTCCTCCAATGCACAAGCAGTTTCATTGATAATAGAGATGCTTTTGGAGGGTCTTAGCAACGGAAAATACTGTGCACACGAGAGAGTGACGCTTGAGGAATTCTTGGCGTAGCACAATGCATAGTTTTGTGCATTCTCGTAACGAAATCTGTTAGTGCACATCGCTGCCTCAAGTTCATGCGATCTTGGGACATCGCGCTTTCACTTATATGTTTGCGGAAAAATTGATATTGGCCTAATAATTGAATGCACACAGCAATCACGTGGAATCCGGGTGAGAACATTACCCCCTCTAGATCATTATATCCCAGAACAACCTAGAATACAATATACCCAAATGCTTCTTTTTAAAAATAACCCACAATTCAATATATCGAACCAAAACAATCCAAATGTTTTTTTTGGAGACATTTGTATGCACCTCTCCTGATTAAGTACATTGAAACTAATAAATTACAACTCAAAAACGTAGTAATACAGTACTGATAGTTGAAGAATTCTAGCGAGAATTCTTTGGTACAATTTCCACGCTTACTTTTGACGAAAACTTTCAAGAGATCTTATGAAGACGCATGTGCGCACAGCGGCTCTGCCACCAAAGAAGCCGATTTGCGCATGCGCGCTTTCGCGTAAACTCCCGAAATATTTTTAAAAACGAAGCGTGTCAAACGGATCTTGAGAAGGAATATGTTATTTCAACATGATTTTGTCACTAAAATATTTACGCATGTAAAACGGCAAAAATTCATATGTATCGTAATCGCAATTAACACGACTGGAAATCGATCTCGCTTCTCCTGATTAGCCCAAGCACTCATCATCTCGCCTATTGAGGAAACGTTTTCAAAATTTCCTGGGCAAATATATTGACTGGTTTTGGTACTCCATTTTTCCCAAAACGCGAAATTGTGTGGTGATAATAATTATGTATTACTAGTGAACCCGACGACGCTTCCCTATTGCAATGTATTATACTTCACACGCTGCTGGTAAACACGTTTTACGCTACGCTCTGCAAAAACTTTATAGATGAAAGACTTTCTCGCGAGTATGGGTTTGTTCTATGTCCTGGCCACGGTGGTCAAGTATCCTATAATTAACACGTTCTTCCTCCACTTTGGGCATGCATTCCCTATGAGACTGTCTTGAAGAAATTTGATGTATTTGTCCGATATTACGTTCAAGTGATAATTCCGACAGATATTTCATAATCACAGGGGCAGAATATGCAGCGAAGACGCGCTTAATACTTAAGAGTGCGGCGGGTTGCGTGGAGCTTCCGTTCAGGGACGCGTGAGTCGATTGATTGATTGATTTTTCGTGTTTCCGGGCGCGTCAACTGCTCTGGTCATTAGTCCCGTTAGTGTAGTGCATGTTTTTTTCTCGGGAGATGGCGGTGATCTTCCCCCGCCGGATGGCGAGATCCGGCGCCGACCTACCGCCGGCTAGTGGGGTTTCCCCCTAACCAGGACTCTCCCACCAGCGGGGCACCGCCCCAGCCGGGACAAGCTCTAAGCTCCCGACCGCTCTCCCGGAATATGTGGTAGTGTAGTGCATGTTAGTGTGTGTGTGTGTGTGTGTGTGTGTAAGGGGAGAGGATAGGACAAGGAAGAGGAAGGACAAATCGCGCGCGGTCCGTGGCCCGTTTGGTATGGTACTGCTCCGGCATTCGCCTGGTGTTGATCGCAGAAACCACGGAAAACTACCGATCAGAGCAGCCGGCCTCTAGAATTCTCCTCCAGATAGCGACTGAATTCGACCTAGGCGTGAGTCGACATACACGCATACAATCACCAACAACGCCCCCATTTTGCGACAATGTGCGACGGACATAAGCACATTCCCATTGTTCTATGCCTATATTCTTCGAACAAGGGTTGAGTTGGGAACAAAAGTTGACAAAGTTTTATGGCAATTTCATGAACAGTACGGCAACGACATTACGAACAAACAGATAAACATTTATTTTAAACATATGATAACGATACACAGTGTCTTACAATGTACTAAAATATCTGCCGTGCACCGAGTGATGGTAATTTGCCCATCGGATGCACGGTGGCGACAAGTCGCGGCGCTTCTCACAGGGAGGATTGTTCTGGGTTTGCGCAGAGGCCGCAGGGTTGCCTTTGTGACAAGAAAAGTTTGAGAGCGAGGTTTACATAGCAGGTTCCGAAAGACGAGATGGCCGGACAGATGCAGAAATATTGCAATGATATGTGTTTGTGTTATATCGATAGTGTTATATAGTTATCGTGTTATATCTAAAAGTGTTATATCGATATACGAGCAATATGATAAATAAATCAATAAATAGTATATACATTTTATTTTTTCATTTAAGAAATACTTTTTTCACGATAATGGGGTATAATAAAATAGTGTCGAAACAGAGAGTAGAATGACATCAAGCGCACCATATGTAAGTTTCTTTTTAAGTTTTCTTAAAAATTGGTTTACAATATCCCTACAACTGTCCTCGGTAGAAATATTTATAACGCGTGTGATTGTTCAATTCAATCTATAAAGAAGCCAACATATATAGTCTTCGCCATCTGTCGTGAAAGAAAGAAGTTGGGCGCCGCTTGATGAACGTCATAAAACGTTTCTGGCGCTGCCGATGCAACCGGCGGAGGTCACGAAAGGCCTTGATGCAAATCGCCTCTAAAACACTATTTCATATACTCCATAGCCCTTCAAAATTGGGATATGTGAGTCTTGCCTGGAGGCTAGCGGGCGAAATTTCGTATGAATCCGAGTATTCTGCACGGTGAGTGTTAGGTGTGAGGTTAAGTTATCGCGGAACGAAGCAATGCTGCCATTGCCAGTAGAATAGGCTAGAAAAAAGCCTCCGTTCCGAATTCAGCCTATTGTGGCTCGGTCTCCATCGCCGGAAGTGTGCGTGATGCATGCGGGTTATCGGGCGGGCATGGTGATTCTTGGGAACATCACTGTATTACATCTCTTAATAGAAGCTGCATTAGAGAATTCCAGTAGCAATATATTCCTCAACAGTTATAGCATTACCAGCGAAAATAACACATATATACTCACCGAATTGCAGTTTAAAGGTTAACTATATTCGAAGATTGGGACATTAGTCATGGCAACTATATTTTTGAGAGAATGCGAACACGGGTGGAATGTGTGGTATATACAGTTGACTCCGGTTATCGTGAATTTTTGGGGAATAACATGTTTGCTTAACTATATCAGAGATTCACTATATTTGATGATATCAAAATAAAATAGAATTTCGACACAATTATTGATTTTATTAATATAGAGATAGAGAAAAAATCATTTATAGCACGAACTGAACATTTCAAAATATTTATCCTTTAAACAATCAATTATTTTCAATTGTTTGCTGTGTACATTTTCATTAGTAATTTCTCTAGATCCTTATACAGAGTTCGTGCTTTCTTCGTAATTGATTCTGCACTGTCCTCCGTCTCTAAATATCGTAACGCAGTCTTGGCAACTTCCATTGCCTTTTGCACTGTTGACACACCGTCCCACTCTCCGAAGGCTCTTCTATTCGCCTAATAACATACACGAACCAATTAATATCCAGGATTTTTTTCCGACGTTCACTATAGCCGGATATTCTTAGACTTATTTGTAATGTAAGTGAAACGGGATGGGTGACTTTAGTTCAGTATAACCGAGGGTTCACTGTATCCGAGTTCACTATAACCAGAGAGGACTGTATTCATAAGAGGTCGGGGTATTAAATCAGTGCATGGATATTTAAAGATACACCAAAATAGTATTTCTCATATTTATTAAGATATTTAAAATGAGAACACTGGTTTCGTGTTCCAAATGATTTTAGCTTATTGCTTTCACATTAATTTCTGTACTAACAGACACACAGATCTTTCTGTTGCTGCGAACACACATTAGGACGGCATTTCACGCGACAAATAAAAGTTTTCTCCGCTAACATTTCTTTTCGAAAAAATAGTTGCCATAACTTCTGCACCAATCACGTATTTTCCCAATTCACATTTCTATAACTCCAGTTTCCAGTGAATAATCATGTGACACTAGTGCTCTAAATTCTCGTGTAGTTAGTTCCTTTTGTAAGTGTTACGAAGTTGGAGGAATTATTTACCATGTTATATTGTTTCACAAAACTGAATTGCTATTTCTTGCATCTGGAAATTCAAAATTGCAATATATTTAATAAGTGCATTCACTTATTTTCGTTTTACCGTTTACTCAATTGTACACTAAACCCTGTTACTTACTTTTTCCACTCATTTTCTGTTTACTTAATAATTCAATATTACAACCGAAATATTACATTATAATTTAGATCTCTTCATTTTCCATCTCTACGATTATTATTTATATTTTACTCTAGAGTTATTAAAATTTAATTTATAAATAAAAAGTTCAATTAGCAAAAGTCATTTTATGACTGTGTTCTTACTGCAAAGTAAACATCACAGTTATTTATTCTTCAGTTATACCAGGTCAAATTTTACGAAAAAGAGGTGAGTTTTTAGTACACAAATGCTATAACAATCTATAGGCCACTGTTACAACTGTGATCACTTTCGTAACGTCATATTAAAGAATTTAGTAAAACTATACCGAGGCCAAATAACGACAATCTACATTCATAAGTATGTCTTCTTTCACAGGCGAACTTTAAATGAATTTTATAACTCATTGAAATCTATAAAATGTGGACTAAACTTACAAAATTCTTATAGTATCATATTTTTTAACGTATATTTAAGAGCGCATGAACTTCGAGGTCATTAGCGACCACGTTATTGACTTTAACGTTAGGGTATCGGTGAGTGTAGTCAATTGTCAAGTGGACCGCCAGGTAGCATCTTCGCGGACGCGCCTCCCACCACGTGTTCCTTCGTTACTACCCAGCGGCCAGAATTGGGAAGGAATAAGGGCAGGAATATGGTTTACGGTACTTCACAGGTGGTTAGTATCATATTATTACAATACTGGATTGGCTATCAAACGAGGCCTGAAAACACTATGATTTAATTATCAATTCTCGTATTGCAGAAATATGGCTTGCAAGGCTTATTCCGTAAATAACTAATGTGAACCAACATTTATGCTTCATCTGACACGGAGGGGTTGAATGTGTCACTTTTTCTGGATCTTGCACGTTCAATATTCGGGTCGACAGTATTAACTTCACGATTGCCCAAGAGCGAAGCACCCACAAGTTGGTATGTCGTTTCTGGCAGGAAGATGTAGAAAAAAAGCACGCTCACTACACACACAGCAGTCAGTGGCCAAAGGAAAGCATATATTGTATTGTTTGTATAGACTGCTCCGGAGATGAATCGGAGGGTGTACAATGGCCAAGAGATGATACCTGCTATTGCTAAGACAATATTGAGAATATTTGGCGGGAACATGTCAATGGTTATTGCTGTAGGAAGGAAACTCATTCCAAAGCTGTATGCCCCAAAATGCACAGCAGCCAGAAGAAGAGCAATAATACTTTTTCTCCAGTAAATGTTTACATTCCAGTACCATATTCCATTAATGAGCAATGCCAATGAACAGGCAGTGATGGAAATAAGCAGTGTTTTTTTGTGCCCAATACGATCACAAACCAAGAGCCCAATAATGGCACCTGGTGTAATGGTCACTATTGTAAGGATAATCTTCACGATTTCGCTTTTGATCGCTAAAGAAATCTGTATAGATAGACCATTCTCTGCGAATGAGAATCCAGAAATAAAATCTAAGAGACATAAAATAATGACCAATCCGCTGTAACCCAGTGTACGAATAATACTGAACTTTCGAATTGTTGCAATAGTATTATTAGTGTCGGAATGTGTGGCCTTCAGAATTGTCCGGAGTTTTTCGAATTCCTGTTGTACGTCTGCTGCATTTCCGTGCAAGCGTCGAAGAGACTGTTTGGTGGCGTCCTCGTTTCTTCTCCTGAGGAGATACACTGGGGTTTCTGGCAGCCAGAAACACGCTAGAGAAACCACTATGGCGATTGCTATCATAAACCAGGAATACGCCATGCCAGGATGATTAAGGAACAGGAAGATGTTCACCACATAACGGAATGTCTTGATGGCAATGAGCCTTCCACGAGTACGATCAGTTGTCGTTTCACTGATGTATACTGGAACAAGCATTTCAGAGCCCGCGCTTCCAAATGCCCATAGAATGGAAGCGTAGTGCCGTGCTTTGAATGACTTGTGCGTGGCGAAGAACATGATGGCTAGAGCTGTGCCGCAATAGGCGATGCATATAATGATGATGTGGAATTTGCGATTAATTAATTGCAGGATGATGGAGTGTAACACGAAGGATAATAGGCCTGCCACGCACATCGTCACCATAATACTTCTCCAGATACGCGATATGACATCTGCGTTGTTAAACTCAGCAGGGTCATAACGCAGTATTGCTTCGAACCCAGCCGCTTCAGCGAAGTAGAGCATATTAACTGAAAGAAAATCATTAAAACAATTAATCCAATTTTAATTTAAAAAATGATATAGTATATCCTTATTATTAAAAATATGTTTCAGACGTTTTTGACGTAACATTCTCTATCTTCTTTTTCAGATTTTATCGTTATCTCTAGAAGTAACAATGTAGCAGGTCATTTTTTGTGTCGGATACTTAAAATGTTTTATTTTTTACGTTTCCAGAATACTGTAGAATAGCGAGGAAAAGTTTTAGAATCAGCTGAACAACATGACATCGCATTTGCTGTTGTTTAGGGTTATTTTGACATATAAAAACTCTATAACACCGCACACCTGAGTATTAAGGTTAATTGTCCCAAAGGTGGTTTAAGTAGGTGCAAGTGCTGAGGAGATGCAGTTTAGTGCAAAACAAATTGGACACTTTTAATGGATGGAAAGATGAGTGGATAGAGGGCTGAACTGTAAGCCGAATGAATGGATTGGTGGATGATTGGATACCGATATGGAGGAATGAGTGAATAGAGAGAGGAATGAATGGAGGAAAGGATGAATGAATAGAAGGATAGATAAACGAATAGAGGGAGAGATGAATGAATAGAGGGAGAGATGAATGAATAGAGGGAGAGATGAATGAATAGAGGGAGAGATGAATGAATAGAGGGAGAGATGAATGAATAGAGGGAGAGATGAATGAATAGAGGGAGAGATGAATGAATAGAGGGAGAGACGAATGAATAGAGGGAGAGACGAATGAATAGAGGGAGAGACGAATGAATAGAGGGAGAGACGAATGAATAGAGGGAAGGATAAATGGATTAAGGGTGGGGGGATGTATAGGTAGAGGAATGAATAAATGGAGGGAGAGGTAAATGGGTAGAGAAAGAGGTGAATGAATAGACAGAAGGGAGAATGGAAAGAGGGTGGGATGAACGGATGGTGGAGGTGCTGAATGGAGGGAGGAAGGCACGAATGGAGGAAGGGGGTGAAATGAGGGTGAGCTGCATGGCGTGAGGGATGAACGGAGGGAGAACGTAATGAGGTGAGGGTTGAAAGGACGAATGGAAAGATGGAGGGTCGCTCCTCTTCGACCTCGGACTTGCGAAGCGACATCGCCTGCAAACGTCGATATTCAAAATTAAAATATTGATGTTAATTAAACATCGTTCCAAAACCATTGATGTTTTTAAATATCGATATTTGTAAAAACTTAACCATAACTTTTAGTTACCATTTATAGTCACGGGGGAGGTATTTTGACGGTGGTCGTGTTTGTTAATTTTTACTTTAGATTTAAATGACATAATAAAATCAAAGAATGATGAAGATAATTAATAAAGTTTTACTATGTGAATCTATATTTAAAAATATAGACTACCTTTATTGACGAAACCTCTGTTTAATTATTTTTCACTCTTGCTTATTTTGATGTTCAATTTATGGATATCTCAAAGTTATTAATATGATTGTATTTTTTCACTCTATAATAAAATATCAACCTCATAAAATGATCGAACACAAAACATTGATGTTCAAGGAAGATGGGGATATAAAACCATTATTAAAGTCATCGATCATTTTTTAACAACATCCTGGCCCCGCGTGTTCTTTCCCCTCTGTGTACCTCGCATCTCGTTTATTTCCTACCTATTTACTTATTTACTTTCAATTTATCTCCCTGATGTTGTATGTTACGTCGTGCGAAGCGATCCTATCTGAATACTCGGATACCCAAAGATCTCTGACTGGAATATAATGGAAATTCCATAAAGATTCCTTGAAGCTATCAGCACTTCAAATGTGATTAAAAATAGTAATAAAATGAAAATAAATAAATAATGTAACTTATTCATCTATGAAACGCAAATAAGAAACAAATTTACAAAAGAAAAGGAAACATAATTTTTCAGCTTCGAGGCAAATAGAACCAGTTCTACAGGAGCTCGTAATTTCTCGCGTCAGTAACGGTTGTGAATCCATAATACGACAATTTCTGTTGATATTATCATATCACAAACATCACTTGTAAAACTCATTATCTATAGTAGAGCATTATGCGAGAAAAGTTAATTCATTTAAAGCTAAGACATCTAAGAAATTCGACATTGCAAACCTCCATTCGTACTCGCACAGACAGCCCACAACAATGAGGTCTGAGAATTTCAACGCAATGTGCCCCAGGTTTCATTACTTCAATGGAACGTAACATTCAATAGTTCATGAAAGATTCCGGGAAAAGAAGTGAAAGAAGTTCCCATTTATAAATTAGTAAATGTTCTAAATTACGAGAACTACTAACATTCTTAAACAAATTATACATGACTTTAATGAAAATCAGTTCGGTAAAATGATTCTCCGTAACTGATTGTATTTCACAGAAAAGTCTTTATCATCAGTAATTTTGCCATGACATAGTTTTTGTTGTTTTCAATTTCCAAACGAACAGTGTGTTCCCCAAAAATCAGAGCACCCCCACTTTTACTTTCTCACGACTTACTTTCTTGCAAAAATTCAAATTTTTTCCACGTCTTCCTACAACTACAAATATGAAGTCAGACATTTTTTCTCTTAATGAAATCCTTAAATATAATTTTCCAATAAGATCATGTAGACGTTTTCCAAAATTTGAGCATAATTCGCGTAATTTTGCGTGAAATACAGGCATTTTTTAACATTTCCCCTCAAAAACTGCACCAAGAATTTTGATTAAATTTTGGCCTCTGATAGCGAATAAGTTGCTTAAGAGAATGATGCAAGTCTCATATGAATTGAAAATTCTGATTTTTGAAAATTACAAAAATTGATACTTTTTTATGGCGCCTTCCAACTACTTTAACTATGAAGATAGAGATTTTTTTTCTCTTAGTAATGATATAGTAATAATAATATACTTATAATATAAGTATTATTGTACTATAATAATATAATATAATATATTAATATATTACATATTTAATAATAATATAATGCATTAATGAAATATGATCCTTATAGGCAGATTTTGAAATAAGGTCATTTACAATTTTTCGAAAATTTGAGCACTCTTCGCGTAATGTTGCGTGAAATATAGCCATTTTTCAATATTTTTTCCTCAAAAACGTCCCCAAGAATTTTAATTAAATTTTGATTTCTGATAGTGAATCGGACGCCTAAGAGAATGAGGTCTCATGTCCGGTGAAAATTCTGATTTTTGAAAATTACAAAAGTTCAGAATTTTTTCAGCCTACAACTACAATTCTAAAGATACAATTTTTTCTTAATAAAATGAGTTAATCTAAAACATCTTCAACAACGATGCAAAATGCAACGATGGAATGTGTAATTCGTTCTTCATTTAAAAGAAAATGAAACGTTCAAGAATGAACTTTGAATATCTTGGAGACACGGTGAAAAATAATTTTATGGTTTACTAGTTCATTGCTGTGTTTACGGGCATGAAAAGGAAGCAAGTAACGATATTGTCAATACCCTTGTGAGTCTTTTTGATTCTTAATGCCTGCGCGGGTCTTGCGAATACTTTATTCCCGCTCTAATACCAACACAACAAATACAACATTTTATAAATTCGATTTATTAATGTTAAGATACAAGAAAATATAAGAAATAAAAAGCATAATGCTCAAATAGGTAAAATAGTCCGTTATAAACCTTATTTTGCTTAATTGTTATGTGATATAATATTATTACATAACCGACACCAAATGGCGAGAAAGTATGTGCTGTTTTAGCACTACCAGTTTTTACCTTTCTTTACTATACTCAAGGAACAAAATGAAAGAAAAAGATTGGAGGCCGTTTTAGAGAATAGTTCTTTATAATAGTTTCAAAATTGCCTGTATTGCAAGCAATGGGAGGAAAAAAATATTCGTATTTTCGAAAAATTAATCATGAATTTATTTCAAAATCTGTTTTTGATATTCCTATATTTATTATTGTGGTTGTAGGAAGACAAATCGAAATTTTGCAACTTTTGGAACTTCAGGATGTGACGAAAATGAGACCTACACCATTTCTTTCAGCGTCTAATTCTATATCAGAAAAACAAGAAACGTTTAAGAGAATAACGCAGATCTTAAAACGCCAAAAATAACACGTTGCATGTACACTCACTTGCTAATGAAAACTAAGATTTATTTCAAGTAGATTTATTAAAGAGAACTTATAATTTGTTTCGACATTAGAAATATTACTTGACCCAAAAAGTCTTGGAAAACAAATTCCACATATCTCAGATGAATGTAAGAAAAGACTAAACATTTTAAAACATAAATGCCCTAATAACTGGATAAAAATCATTACAATTAACCCACATAAAAAGCCATAGCAGATTTAAAACAACTATAGCGCAGAACTCTACCAACAAAAAGTTCTCAAAAGAACCTCTGTGCAATACACACAATCAAAGATTGAGAATAAGTACTAGTTTTTTCCACACAAGCCTTCTGCAAGCATAGTCATTGGAGAAAGAAAAGACCTTCAATTCAAACTTCGTGTTTAATTCTAATTCTAATTAGAATTAATTCTGAAACATGCACTTATCAGACAACCCTATTGTAAACCACGATGTCTACCCCAAAATAAAAGACTACGAAGACCATCCCTCTTTAATTTCTTTTATGCCAATTTGACTTGTTTCAACATAAGAAGAATGTCGACAATTATAGTAAATTCATGCTAATATGAATCTTAAATAAATTTCTGTAAACTATTTTCGAACTTCTAATTTAGCATTGTTGATGTAACTTCTGTAATAATAATAATAATAATAATAATAATAATAATAATAATAATAATAATTATTATTATTATTATTATTATTATTATTATTATTATTATTATTATTATTATTATTATTATTATTATTATATGCCAAATACAAGGAGCAACTTCAATTACACATCTCGAAAGCAAACACAGAAAAATAAATTCTCTTGACTAATCCTCCTTAGATCACCACGGGCATTAAACCGGTCCTGTCATCAGGAAACACCATTAATATACAAATCAGTGGTGCTCAAACACCACGTACTTTCTCATTCTCAGTTCCAGTTACGTTAAACCATTATACAAGAGACGAGCTCGAATATACTGTTCCGGTGTTTAAAAGCAATGAAAGGAAAGCTAACATCATCGACTTGCAATTTTTGATTGATTGATTGATTTTTTCGTGTTTCCGGGCGCGTCAACTGCTTAGGTCATTAGTCCCGTGAGTGTAGTGCATGTTTTTTTCTCGGGAGATGGCGGTGATCTTCCCCCGCTGGATGGCGAGATCCGGCGCCGACCTACCGTCGGCTAGTGGGGTTTCCCCCTAACCAGGACTCTCCCACCAACGGGGCACCATCCAGTCGGGACAAGCTCTAATCTCCCGACCGGTCTCCCGGAATATGTGCATGTTAGTGTAAGTGTGTGTGCAAGGGGAGAGGATAGGACAAGGAAGAGGAAGGAAAGATCGCGCGCGGTCCGTTTGGTAGGGTACTACTCCGGCATTCGCCTGGTGTTGATCGGAGAAACCACGGAAAACTACCGATCAGAGCAGCCGGCCGCTAGAATTCTCCTCCAGACAGCAGCTGAATTCGACCAAGCTGAAAAGCTAGTGTCGAAAATCCTGCCGCCGTCAGGACTCGAACCTAGGACCTCCCGGTTAGAGGCTCTGCAGTGACATCAGTTGATGTACTGAGCTACCGCTACCGGTGACTTGCAATGTCGGTCCGCGGTTGCGCACGCGCGAGATTGAATGTGCGCTTATGGGACGTTACCGCTTGACATCAGGAATGACCCCACCACAGAACCGGTACTACACAGAAATAAAAGTTACCCACAACCCGTGCTCCGGCATGATGCGCATGGTCGCCATATTGGAAGTGTGTACAGAGCTGTAATGCCCGGCATTCGTTGTATGGTCAACGGTGGTGACGGGGGCTCTTTTACTTTCTCGTATACGTATACGGAGTAATTCACGTAGAATAGAGAATGCTATGTAATGCTGCGCGAACAAACGGCGAAAAAAATTCATTGCTCGGCCCTGACAACGAAAAAGTGGATACATCCAGTCGCTAAATTAAGAGAAAAAATTCTCTAACACGTGGTGTAGCCAGAATCCCAATTTTATGGGTCCTTGATGCCGAAAAAAATTGAAAGCAAAAACGTCCGTCCCGTCCGTTCGTTGACGATGACGATTAAGCATTACTATAAATAAGAAATTTGAAGCTCTTTTTCACAGGAAACTTTTGAGTTTTCGAAAAACTTCATTTGCAGTCATTTGAAACACTTCCACTCACAGATGCACTAACGCATTTAAATTGATTGAAATTTGCATATTAACGACGTGAGAGATTCTTAAAAAATAACACATCTGTAGTTTTCGAAATAACAAAAAAATACTTCAAAATGAACTTTATTTTTTTAAAAAATGGCGTTTGAGCGTTTCTGAACATGCGTAATTTTGAGCTCATTTTTACAGAAAACCGTTGAGTTTTCGAGAAACCTCACACGACACTATATAATGAACATGTACTCATAAATATAATAATGTGAAGAAATAGCCTCTAATGTAAATACTAGCGACATGAGAGACTAGTCAAATTTTTTTTTTAATTTTTGAAGAAACAAAAGGAGAGTGCAGTATGGCGTTTATGTCTTCTTATGTCCTGCATTTAGTACTAACCCTACCAAAACTTAAAAGAAAAAAAACTGTAGCTTTTTTTGAGAAAATCTTGTTTCTGTAATTTTTTTTAAATTGCATATATTAGACGCACTATTGCACGAACTCTGCTAAACGTTTTAAAAAAATCTGCGTGACCTTAATGAAAGAACTAATTATAGACAACGAATTTTATTGAAGGATAAACTCTTATTACGGAAACGAAAAAATGATAAATCCATATGCGATTTTTTTTTAGAAAAAAATCTAACACGTGGCATATACAGAATCCATGATACTGAAAAATTAATTGACGGCAAAATGTCAGTGTGTCTGTCTGTCAGTCTGTTTGACCGTCTGTGTCAACAACGCTAGCGGATAAATCGTCAGCTGATTCTTTTGCAAATTGATATTCCTCAATCGATCTGACTGATGTCGCGATCGCTTGTATTTGAAATTGATATTTTAATTACTGGGGGTACTTTACATGAAGCAAAGTTTCAGAAAAATGGCTCCAACGTTTTTGATTAAACTTTGTTATTGGACAGTGTGAATGGCGTTTAAGAGAATTCTGTAAAACTCATGTTTGTTGAAAACCCGAAAAATGTTCGTCGAAAACTGAAACAAATCATAATTCTAGTCGTCGAAAACTTTTGAAGATAATCAGTTTCTTAATGAAATGAGATTATAAAAATCAAGTGTAAAAATGTTTTGTTCAATTTTTCAAAAATATTAGTATTTTTGCGAGATTCTGTGTCAAACATTGGCAATTTTCAGTGTCTTTAAACCAAATCGACACACAATATTCTGAAAAAAAAGTGAATCTTAGCATAAAGGACGCGTAAGAGAATGGTACAGGTCTCATGTATGTTGAAAAACCTCATATTTCAATAATTAAAAAAATACATATTTTGGCGTCTTCCTAAAATTATTATTAAATTAAATATATTAATTATAGTTATTAAATATACATTATTTCTTAGTGAAATATGTTAATCAGAAATAGATCTTCAAATAAGGTCATCTTGAAGTTTTTGAAAATATGAGAATTTTTTGAGTAGTTTAAAGTCAAGCGTAGTCGCCTGTTCTGAATTTACTGCGCTTCATGCACAGAAAATGAATTGTGATCCAAGGCGGTTGGATACTATGTAAGTTAGAATGTGTATATTATTTCATATTTCTTTGTTCGATTCTGACCCTCGAGCTTTTGTTATACATTTTTAAATTAATATTTCAAAATTTATTTGAAACCTATTTTAAATTGCGTTCTTTATATTGAGTTATACGTGAAAACAAATAGATGATTTCGCTTTGCTTAATAAGCTGTGGGAATGAAGAATATTGCATGTAAAAATAAGAAATTTTGATGAATATAAAAATATTATATTTAAATATTATACTTTTCTATCCATTTTCGTTTTCTTGCCGGTAGTATCAACAAAGCTAATAGGTAAAATGTGTATCCCATACGAATCAGCGGTAATTGTTTCTTGTTGCAACGCACTGTTGGAACGCCGCACTGACAAAAGAAGATAATAACGACTGCCTTTCGATGGCGTTAATGTAAACTAATAATTTTATTTACGGCTAAAATACGCATCGTGCATCGTTTGTACATTGAACGTGAATGTAGTGAATTAAATGAAAGAAAGCTGTTTCCGTTTCAACATTTTAATTAAAAAAAACATGTATTTTTCACGCTTCGTTTGTTTAAGAATTTTTCAAACGGTTGTTGATGTGTAAGATAGGAATTGTCTTATTTTAATATTACATACACTAACAGTATCACGAGAAAGTATGTGCTGTTGTAGCATCACAAGTTTTAGATGGTAATAACTCTGAATATTGTGATATTGATCCAAATAATAAAGACGTAGCAATTAAATAACCTTTTTTGACGTGTGTACACGTAGGCAATGATGGACCATCCAGAAATCAGGTTCAAGTTACAAAATGCAGTTCTTTTAATTATAAAAATACGTTCCTGATCGATTTTAATACATCATATATGTTGTAAATTGTAGCTATTTTTTCTTGTGCATGTTTACACAGAATAGTGAAAATACTGTATGCTGCGGGAAAGAAACGGGAATTTTTCAACAGAAGTCTCTTTGCCAATTTTTCTTCAGTTGTATTGCTGCGAATTCTAGAACCCTACATTGACACCGCACCCACTGCTGCTCCCGGTATTGGTATTATGTAATTGGTATGCGATTGTTAATATGAATGTCCTTGTGAGTGTAAACAATGGAAGTTTGAGTAAATAAATACTGACATTTCTTTCTTGCCTTCCTGCGTAAAAATAGAAAGTATTCTAATCGTGCCCTAGAAATCTGCAATTTTTTACCAGAAAAACTCTAAAGCCTACCCCTGGTAACGAAAAAGTGTAATTCCACAAATATGAAGAATTGCCGAGATTCTCCAAAATACAACTTTAATGACCGGTAAGGACGATCAAATTTTTATTTGAAATGGTCCAAATTACGCAAATTCCAAGATAACAGCACCAATAAGCAATGGTTTATAGAGTAGCAAGTAACCCTAAGCTGTCGAGTCCCTTGCAAGAGAAATAATTTATTAATGTTAGTAGAATATTTATTTATATTTATTTATATTAATATTTATTTACATTTATTACTTATGAAACTCCATATACCAAAATATTTGAATTCTTCTTCTTCTATTAATTACAATTATTTGGCAAATTCTGTTGTAGACTATATTGTTTTAGAAATAGTTTTACTTATCCCTTCGAAGTGTGTAAAATTAGAATTCACCTAATTTTACTAACTCGAGAACATTAAATAAGAATTTTCGGTTAAAAATCAAAATACAGTATGCTAGGTATCCCACTACGTTGTTTTACTCTGTCTCTCTGTCTCGATTTTCTGTCGTCCAAAATACTAATACTTTAAAGGAATTTTGACTATAGATTTTAACAAAAACTATCGAGGATGTAATAGAAGATATACACTTGCCTATGATAGCAGCTATCCATTGCCGTAAACCGGGATTCCGTCTTCTTGCTGGTTGTGAGTCAGTGCAGAATGTCTCCTTGGGTTCGCCTTCGGAATGTTCAGACGGGGCGTCCCGTGTTGGCTCAGAACGGGCAGTTTGCATCGATGTGAGCTCCACACACGGGGCAGCAATGGTCGTGGATTCCTCTGCCATAGCGAAAACCAGAAACTAGGGATTTTCTTTCCCTCAACTGTCGTTGATTGGAGATGTGGGCGAGAGTACGAGCCACGTGCACAGCCACTAGCACATCTCTGCGATGCGCAAAACCTTGCTGCTTGTGGCGCTGGCAGGCGACTGAGGGTGACCGTGGTGGGATGTTAACAAGAGGCGGTTTATAAATGGAACACACGCGTTTTTATACATGGCTCTGGGATGACATGGACGTTGTTGTGTTCTTGTTGAGGAGAGTTTCCTGTTTCTAAAGAGATAAACTCAACGTTTTGCGAGTTCCTTGCCCATTTTCTCTCCAATGTTTTATAGTTGACGAAATTAAATCTTAATATGAATTTAATGTGATGACGTAGCATTAGAATATTGTTTTTTGAAAATGTCAAGTGAATAATTTTTCACATTTATTTATTAATTATGTATTTAATTTTGTGTAATTGTCGTAGCCGAAGCCAATTTACATGTTTACAATTGATATAATATATAAGTTATCAAAGTAACATTTATTGTTGTTATTTTTTTATTATTTTTTATTTATTTTTTAACCAAAGAACCTCTCTGAACCCTGAAGTGATAGATTCGGCTTTCAACGCTTATCCGGATTTGCAAATCAATTCGAAACCATCACCGTACGTAATATCTTCGTCGAAACTCCGGCGTTGTCCTGCAGTCATGCCGGCCCTTAGTTGAGTTTAAATCTCGCTATTTTAGTATATGTCAATATATTGAATGATTAGTGTTTCCGGTTTATGTCATTAGTATTGTCAGTGTAGTGATTATTTTTATAGCTGGAGATGACAGTGATTTTCCCCTGCTGGATGGCGCGATCCGATGCTGAACTATAAGTCGCCCTGCGGAGTTTTCCTAACTGGGCATATCCCATTAGCGGGGCACCGTCCCAGCTGGGAAAATCTCTAAGCTCCCGACTGATCTCCCGACATGTGTTGCAGCGTAGTGCGTGCACCAAGTGTAAGGGAGTGTTAGTAATGGACGAGGATAGGGCAAGGAAGAGGAAGGAAACGTCGCGCGCGGTTAGTGGACCGTTTGTTAGGGTACTGTTCCGGCTTTCAACCGTAGCAGTTGACGCACCTGAAATCATTAATCAGTAATCTTCTCCTGTATTATTTCAGAAGTATACGGACATTTTGCGACTCTCATACGCTACCAAACTTTATAAATGCGATCTCTAAAGAAAGAGATTTTTACCGAAACGTGACGAGTTATACTGTGACTTGTACAATGTGAAAGATTTGTTAAAAAGCATTTAAATAGTAATTTCGAATGCAACCCGCAACACGGTCGTATTTTTAAACCATATCGTTAAATAACTGCTAAACGAAGCGTTTTAGGGCATTGAAAATTAAAATATTGAGGCCAAAGGCTTCCACGAAACTTTTCTCACACAGTAATCTACAGGATGAGACCTTTTTGAACATTCTATTAAATTTTTGCTGGTTGAATGCTTTTCGATTCTACCCCACGTGTTCAGAGCTTGTATAATTTGCAACTGTATGTGAAATTAAAATAATTACTTGAAATTATACGCGATTGAATTATACGGGTGTACCTCTCTGCTCGGTAATAAGAGTTCAATAAGAATATTTTGTATTGACGAGGGTGAATTGTATTGTCATCAATTACAAGGAGGAAATATAGAACAAGCGACGGATGAGAAGAGGATCTTCAAGTAAAAGATATATTACTGGCTTAATATGGAACGGAAAATTTGGAATATGGTAGAGTTTAACATGCACGACTTCTCAGAGAGTCCCTAGGTCCCTGTAATGGTGTGCGGAACGCCAGCCCTGGGCCTGGTGGCGCAGGGCAGTGGAGGCGCCGCAGCACCGGGCCCAGCCGAGGCGGCAGGTAGATTGATTGATTTTTTCGTGTTTCCGGGTGCGTCAACGGCTTTGGTCATTAGTTCCGTAAGTGTAGTGCACGTTTTTCTCGAGAGATGGTGCTGATCTTCCCCCGCTGGATGGCGAGATCTGGCGCCGACCTACCGTCGGCTAGTGGGGTTTTCCCCCTAACCAGGACTCTCCCACCAGCAGGGCACCGCCCTAGCCGGGACAAGCTCTAAGCTCCCGACCGGTCTCCCGGAATATGTGGTAGTGTAGTGCATGTTAGTGTAAGAGTGTGTGTAAGGGGAGAGGATAGCACAAGGAAGAAGGACAGATCGCGCGCAGTCTGTGGCCCGTTTCGTAGGGTACTGCTCCGGCATTCGCCTGGCGTTGATCGGAGAAACAAGGGAAAACTACCGATCAGAGCAGCCGGCCGCTAGAATTCTTCTCCAGTCAGCGACCTAATTCGACCTAGCTGAAAAGCTGCCGCCGTCAGGACTCGAACCTGGGACCTCCCCGTGAGATGTGCTGCAGTGACACCGAGGGGGCAGGAAGGGCCGGCGCGGGGCCATGGGCGCCGCCCTCTTTGGTAGTCGCGAGTGGCGTGCCCGTTGCCGGGCAACGTGTGGCCGCCCCGCGCGAGGTACCAAAGGCGCCGCACGCGATCAGTGCCGGAGCTAGACGGTTTTGGGCTCCGGGCAATGCTGAAACGTGGCACACTCCCTTCGAAAAATTAAAATTGTGAAGTTGTATCAAGAAACTATATGACTTATTTTATTTCAACAAATAACAAAAGTGACGTTTAAGATAGAACACTTTCTGGAAATGTATTTTAAATAATAGTTTTAAGTAAAACAATTTAGTGATCAAATAGTACTATTTCCTCGATGATCTTAAAAATCTAAAACGTTTTGTAGTGTTTAGTTAGTGTTTAATAAAATCACTTGTTCCTAAATACATACAAATTGAATATGAATGTCATTGGAACCTACTTTAATGTTAGCGCCATTTGATTCTTTTCATAGAATCGTACCTTGTAAGTAATGACTATAATTAACTATTTAAGTGAAAAATTAATTGAAAATGTTAAGTGATATCAGACAATTGTACCGCGACTTATAAAATTACGATAACGATTTTCTCGAGTTCCACTTTATTTTTCAATTTTATTACTGACTTTTTCCCATCATCGGGCCCCTTGAGTTGCGAGGCCCAGGGCGATCGCCCGTTCTGGCCATGCCTAGCGCCGCCCTCTGCATTAACCCTGTTT